>JAQGAZ010000241.1:0-79390 GCA_034692225.1 Polydesmus complanatus | reverse complement strand
GGCCCTTGTGGGCCGCTGTATTTGTCAACCGCTTAAGGGATTTTTATGTTAAGGGTTGTCTGAGTATTCCGCCCTAAGTTTCAGAGGTCAAAAGTCGCTAAGCGCGAAGCATGCGCTGCGTCACAAATTTTTGGCAAAAATTTGTCAAAATAAAGTGCCGTAAGATAAGACAAAAATTTAGAAAAATTAAAGCTTTGTTTTATTTTGTCACAAGTGTGCATTAACTTGCGAACGATCACAATATTTGATTTATTAATTATTTTGTAGAAATAAAAAAAAACATTAAGTGTAATTAGCAGGAATTCGAATACAAAAATCTTCTCCAGATTCCTCTGAAACTCTTGTCATGAAGACCTACGGAAAATAATCATTACGATAGTAAACATTGAATCTCAACAACAAAATAAACCGCAAACCTTATTTAAAAATGAATTTAACGCTGTATAATATAAACTGCATTGCCAAGTGTCGTTATGAGTGCCAGACTCAAACGTAACCATTCCCTTCATTCTACCTTTTGAAAGCTTTCCTCGGCAAAATAAAAAAAAAAAACCATTTTAATTGCTATCTTAACATTTACAGCGTGAATGTCTTCTACTTACTGTATATAGTTCTTGCATCATTCTTGGAGGTATCAAACGGTCTGCCAAACCAGAAATAAATAATGTAGGCACTTCAATATTCTTAATTTTCGCTTTAGATATAAACTATAAAAAAAAATTCTTGAATTAAATAAAACTCATTTTAACATAAGTTCAGTGAACAGATTAAAACATAATAATATTTATAATCTATTCACATTAAACAAAAATATCATAATGACGAATTCATCCTGCATGCTACGGGTATTATAATATTATTTGATTTACCTTATTTTTAAACATAAAGTTTGGAAGAAATCTTAATAATTTACAATTGACAAATGCTTGTGCCACTTCTGGAATACTTGTAAACGTATTTTCCAACAAAACAGCTCTTAAACTCTGCGAATAATTGATTTGACTGGCTAAGTTAATAGCAACTGCACCACCCAATGAGCGTCCAAAAACGACTAACTTGCGAGGATCAATATCACCCCTTGTAACCAAGTAATCCACCGCAGCTTGCGCGTCGAGATACAATCCTTCAATCACAAGGAGGGAAAATGCAAATCATTACAAGTTGTAGTAATTTTAATATCATTTCATTAAGATAATTTACCTTCTTCGGAGGGTGTTCCTTCGCTCCTTCCAAAACCTCTGTATTCAAGCATCAAAATATTGCTCGATAAATTGTGATACAATCCATGGGCATTAAACAATCTTCATAAAACATTTACATTAATCGAGTTAGTTTATTCAAGAAAAAAAATACTGATGATAACCATACCGATGACCTATATTGCCAGCATTTCCGTGTAGAAAAATAATAGTCATCGCTGATGCCATAACTTCATTAGGTTGTTGTTTGATGAGAACAGCATTGATCCGAACTCCATCCTTAGTTCTATAACCAACCATACAATGATACAAATCGACAAAAATTACTATCGTGGTACTTGTATTTAATTTGTAAACCGTACCTGAGAAACAGGTTCTCAAAAGGTAAGTGGAGAACTTGAGGCGAAGGCACATATAAACGTGAATTGGCAGGTTCTTCTGGATGGTACACAATGATGTCACCGGCATGATATACAATTCCTGCAGAAAAAACAAATAGCATTAAAATCACATCGGCAGTTAAAATTGACCTCGAAATATGAGAGTGTTATCTAGTAATTTAGTCTAGAGGGAGAAATTGAATTACATGGTCGAAATAATGATTTGAAGGCCACGGAGTGCCCAACAACCAGACACTAGAAATAGGATTTTTTTTAAAAGTTGTTATATAAATTGAGTCTACATGACATTACATTTGCCGATAATACTATACAGACTACTACCGGTAGCCCGCGATAATAATTCTACACTGTTATCAGTAAAAGTAAATATAGAAATTATCATTTGACACTTAAATTAAAAGAGCTGGTAGGAAGAGGCTAGTATCTGCCTATTATTAAAAATAATTATTGTCGATTCAGTGCGAGCCGAAATCTGCAGAAACGTTAGTTAACAACTTCCTCAAAATCACTTTCAGCCGAGTTCAACTCAAAAATCAAGCACTAATTTAGGTATGTACAAAAAAAAATTACTTTTTTTAAGGTAAAGTAGGTGAAACATTTAACTTCCAATAATTTCTTCCATGTTGTTAAAAGATAAGATTATCCTGCATAAGTTATTAATTTATTTATCAAATGACCTTGCATTAAATTTTTTTTTATCACTTGCGTCACAGTTTCTGTTTTAATGTATTTCCACACTTTTATACTGTAATATTATATTTTAAATAAATATCTGAAACTTTAATGCAGATTTTAGACTGTACATGTTGCTTGTATTTAAATGTGCAAATATGAGTAACAGCAAAAAAATAAATTTGTTTTACTACTATCAGGTATTAAAATAATACAGTATAATTATTATTAGCCTTCGCAGAACGTTAAACTCGGTGCATTTGGCCCTAAAAAGAGCGAGCAGCTTTCTAGTTAAATTACAATATTATGAATAATAAAGAGTTTTTAAAGCATATTAATTGGTTAATTAAATGTTTAAGCTTAATTGATATACAGTACCTGCTATTGCAAAGATGAGCAATACAAACGCCAGCCAGCCGCCGAAAATAAAATTAACCAAAAACAGGGCAAGCACGGAGGTTGCACTAAATGCCCAACATCTCATAATAATATCCAGAACCAATCTTGCAACGCATTTGATAAAAGCGAAATCTGGATTGTTCTCTTTCGACGTAGCTGTTGGTGAATTACTAGTGCCAGCTGTAGAGGTACATGTAGTAGGGCTTCCTGCTTGTACATCGATATGAGCTGCACCATTCAGATTATTCTGCGACAGTTTTTGGGGTCTAGAGCCATTTAATTCTTTAAGAGTCTCGGTTTCATTTAAATCACCTGATCCACTACTAAACTTTCGAAATTTGTTGCCGATTACCGATTGATTCACCTGCAATAATTCTTGCTTCTCGGGATCCATTACACGTTCAGCGTATCCGTGTGTTATTTTAATCGTGCATCATTAAATCTTGTAGACGTTCATTAGTTCATACTTTTTTCCAGCAGTTTAAAAATACTAAAGTCAATGATAATAATTATTACGAAAAAGACATTTTTTACCGCACCAATATTGCAACTCCTGTATTAGCGTCCGCCATTATGATAAAGCAATCATATGGTCTGATGACGTCATCTGCTTCGTCATCAGGCGGTCGTTTAAAAAACAAACAAACATGCTCGGCCCCAAAATGCAATTCGTTGATCCCAACCAACCTGTCACAAATGAGAAAGGGCTCTGAAAATTAGAAAAGGAAGTAGATTTCTCTTTGAAACGATTACGTGAATGTGGCATACAAAGAATTATTATTGTGCTTTAAGCCTAATAGATTATTATATTTTTCTAATTGCATGGTAGCATTTTTATTATGATTATTTAAATTTGACGCTCACTGTCGATACAATAATCGTATGTATAACTTAATAGATTTTAAATATTTTTCAGAAATGGGATTATTTAAAATATTCCTACTGATTGGCATAGTGACCGGCCTGGTTTACTACTTTTGTCCGTGTCAACACGTAGAGCTCAAAGTTATTAAAAGTGGTTGGTGGGGAAAAGGATCCAGAACCAATTATAAAGAAGATGTATCAATTAGAAAATTTGCAATTAACATTTCTGACAAGGTTGGGAATTTTTAAATTTAATGAAATATTTTAAAACAAACTTTAAAATTATTTATTGTAAACAGGTACTCGAAAATTTAAAAACTCAATTAAAATCAACAGTTTACCCAGAGCCTCTCGAAAACTCCAACTTTGAATACGGTTTCAATACAGTCTACTTAAAACAAGTTATTGACTATTGGATTACTAAATACAACTGGAAAACCCAAGAAAGCAAATTAAATGCCTTTAGTCACCATAAAACTCAAATCGATGGACTTGATATACATTTTGTTCACGTTAAACCTAAAACTACTGGGCCAAAAGTAAAAGTCATTCCTATAATAATGATTCACGGTTGGCCAGGATCATTCGTGGAATATCTGGATGCTTCTAAACTTCTCACTCAACAAGATTCAAATAGAGATTTTGTTTTTGAAGTTATAATTCCGTCCATTCCAGGGTATGGGTTCTCTGAAGCTTCTCATCAAATTGGTAAAAATTAAGTTTATAATTCACGGTCCCTTAAATTTGAAATAATTCTTTTTTTTAGGATTCAGTCAAATGGAAACTGCCTACGTCTTTGATAAATTAATGCAAAGACTGGGTTTTTCTTCTTATTATGCTCACGGTGGCGACTGGGGTTCCTTAGTTGCTAGAAATTTGGCCTTGCAATATCCGGAAAGGTGCAAAATAATTAATTTCCCTTTACCATCAAAATAAATTTTAAAAATTTTAAAATAGAGTGAAAGGAATGCACGTCACAATGACAATAGCAATGGGTGTCTGGACTCGATTTAAAATGATGGTTGGCGCATTTTTTCCTTCCTTGATAGTTGATTCTGAAGACCAGAACAAATTGTATCCTTTAAAAGACACCTTTTTTCGAATAGTTAAAGAAAGTGGATACATGCATTTACAAGCCACAAAACCAGATACAATAGGTAAAAAATATAAAATAATAAGATTAGCGGGAATATTTTAAAATTTAAAATGTTTGTACAGGATTGGCTTTGGCAAATTCACCAGCTGGGCTCGCTGCATACATATTAGAAAAGTTTTCAACTTGGACTACTCCCGAGGGACCCAATTATGCCGACGGTCTATTAACAAAAAAATTCACTTTAGATCAGGTACTGACTAATGTGATGGTGTACTATGTGACGAACAGCATCACCTCTTCACAGCGATATTACAAAGAATGGGCCAGAAACGATTATCAACATGAAACTGAAAAGTATAATAATACAATTAAAAGATTTTGTTACAACGTATAAACTAAACTTTGATTTTAACTTTTGAAGATTACAAATCTTGGTACCAAGTGGATATGCAGCATTCCCAAATGAAATTTTGGATATGCCTGAAAGTTTAGTAAAACCAGGATTTAAGCAACTAGTGTCTTACTCCCGTATGGAACGCGGTGGACACTTTGCAGCATTTGAAGAACCAGAATTAATGTCAAAGGACATTTGCAAATTTGTTAGTCTCGTTGAAAAATTACCAAAAGAATCTAAAGTTTAGATTTAATTCACGATGAATGACATAAAAAAAACTTTAATTAAACTTAAAAAAAAAATACTAATTATTGTAATTACTTGCGAATTATTGAGGCATTCACAGAATGCAACATTTAATAATTATTGTATAAAACTAATGACTGACAGCGTTTTGAGAGAATAACCAAACTCTACCTTAAATTCTGCAATTCTTAGCGTGAGTTTGCGCTTCCAATGAAAATCCGAATAATTTAGTCTTTGGTAAATGTCCCTTTAGCCCTAATTTCTCTTGCCTAAAATATATCAAAAGTTAAAATAAAACCAGTAAAATGTAACCAGATGATTATTTAACTTACGGTTCCAAATTGATAGTAGTGCGGAGCCAGTTCACACAACCATTTGGGATCGATGACTGTTACATCTCTAACAAACTCTTTAGAAGTAATTAACATTTCATTAAAGACGATCCTATTTAAAAATATTTCATCAGTTTGCATAATTTCAAATACATGTATAATATGTTGAGAATTACCACGCAGGTTGTTTCTCAGTGTAAAGAACACTGTTAGTATGTAAATAAATAGAATGATCGCCTTTAACCGTTTTATAAACCCCCGAATGATGAAGATAGGCAGCGTTAGGAAAAAAGCCGGCAGTAATACACCGTAACACCGAATCTATATCACCTAAAAATGTAAAAAAACAAATTCTTTTATTGCAATGCTACCAGTAGACTTTAACTTTCTAACTTTACCATCAGCACTGACTATCGGGACTTTGCATTTAGATAATAATCGTGTAAGACGATGTTTTATTTCAATTGCACGTGTCAGCGTTTTGAAGTTCAAAAAGTACCTTTGGCACCATTGCCGACTTCTTTTATTCTAATAATAATAAATTATAATATAGCCTGCTGTATATTGCATGTATGCCAATCGACAAAATAATACTCACTTTCTCAAAAGCTAAATAAATATTTAAGTAAGTCATCATGTCGCCTTCAGCTACTGCAAAATTTGCTCTTGCTTTTCTCTAGAAAAAATTAATTGACAATGTTTTTAAACGTTTTTTTTTTACATAGTCATCAAAGTTTAAATACTTACAGCTTCAAATGCTTGTCTGCCTTGCGGATATATGAATACGCTCTGAACTTGGAGCATTGCTGTAATTGCAATTGCTTCTTCTGAGCATCCAAACTCGCCTTCAATAAGATATAATGTAGCCTACCACTAATGAATTATTTAATCCACTAATTACAAAGTACCTGATATTAACAGCATTTTCGAAAAGAACGGATTTAGCGGAAACTCTGACATTTGCATCCCTAATGGATTTGTTAAGTTACCATTGGTATCCAATGCTTTAGAAGTATAATTTAAGCAACCGTTAAATAATTATTATTAGAAAACACTAAAAAAAACCATTACTTACCTCCAAGAGCAAACAGTACTTCCAATGCACATACCACATTCTTGGCAGGTGGTGGCTAAAAACCATAATTAATATTATTAAACTACGCTATAATAATAATAAAAAATAGTTACAGCTGGAAAATTAAATCTCAGAACGTTTTCGATTCCCAAAGCTTTTAGTTGAAGAATCGGGAATGCTAAATTAGCTCTTTGCATTTCAGGTGGTACACACGAAATTAATTTCTCATAATCTTCCTCTGCAATATTATTAAAATTATTTTTTAAAATAAATTTCATATTATCAATTCAATTTTACCTCTATAAAGTCTAAAGGCCATTCCAGAACGAGTTCTACCAGCGCGCCCAGCTCTCTGTTCCGCGGATGCTTGTGATATTGGAATAACAACTAACGAATCTAATCATCAAAATAATAATTATAAAATCTGTAATAATTCTTTTTTGATCATTTAATATTTAGCCTACCTGTAGCTGTATTTGGATTAAAATGACGCAATTTAACAAACCCACAATCGATTACTGAAACCATTATTGATATTAGTAAAATTATAAACATTTTCAAAAAATTTAAATCTTACTGTAAACAATTCCAAAAATTGTCAAAGAAGCTTCAGCAATATTTGTTGTAAAAATGACTTTTCTAGATCCCAGTGGTGCTTTGCGAAAAACTCTAAATTGTTCTCTGCTGGTCAAAGCTCCATAAAGTGGAAGAACTAGTAATTCGTCTGGATTTTCGCGAACTGCTTCTCTAAAATATTTTTTTTTATAAAAGTATAAAATTTATAATACCGGTAAATAAAAAAACAAAATTCAATTAATAAACCTCAAAGTACGAGTGGCTGTTTCAACTTCATCTTGACCTGTTAGGAAAACTAAAATATCTCCAGGACGGTGTTTTGTGTGAATTTTTAAAACGGTTTCCACACTAGATTGCACGTAATCGGCCACCGGTTCTTTTACGTAATATACATCAACAGGAAACGTTCTACCCTCTACGCTAATAATCGCGGATGACGCTACACCAAAAAACCTTTGCATTTCTTCAGCGTCAACAGTAGCTGACGCAACAATAAGTCTGAGATCAGGTCTCTTCTTAAGAATTTTTTTCATTAACCCCAAGACAATATCTGTGTTATAACTTCGTTCATGGACTTCATCTATCATTATAACGGAGTATTGTTGCAATAAAGGGTCAGACATCATCTCACGAATTAAAATTCCTTCGGTCATAAACTGTAAATTATAAAAAATAATGTATTAAAAATGTTTAATTATGATGTGAAATAATACTTTAATTTTCGTTTTATTTTGTGTCCAACAATCGTCAAATCGGACTGAATATCCAACATTTTCACCCAGTACACAATTTTTTTCTTCGGCTACTCTTGTCGCGAGCTGGAAATATGTTAGAAATAAACCAAAGATTGTAGGAAAAATGATAAATTTCACAGCATCCAAAATTTACTTACTGTAACAGCAGCTACTCTTCTAGGTTGAGTAATACCGATCATTTTGTTGTCATCACTCCATCCCGCCTCCATCAAGTACTAGACATGTTCAAAAATTATTATAAACGTTATGGTTTAAACGAAAATGGAAGCGTTTGTAGTTTAGCTGTGGAACTACCTGTGGAACTTGAGTACTTTTGCCACATCCCGTTTCTCCAACTACAATTACCGCTTGAAAATTTTCTAATAAATATAGCAGATGAACTCTGCGTTTATAAATTGGTAATTTTTCTCTTTGGGCGTCTATTGAAAGTGATCGATTTGGCTGAAAATAAAATGTGGGAATCGTTGTGTCGTCGTCCAACCTGCGATCCTGAGCCCAGTTGACACTTTCACCGCCATCTATTATTACGTAATAATTATAAAAATGTTTAGAATTTCATACTGTATGTGGCTTAATACGTATGATATTTACCTGGCTTAACGAATTTTGATTTAGAGTCCATTTATGTTAACTTTCTTAAGCAAAATTACAAAAAGTTAAAAACGGTGCCCTCAACAATTGCTACCACCGTCGAGCGACGTCACTATTTTTAGCTGCGTCCTCCCATCACGTGACATGAAGAGCACCAATATTGTTGCATGCATGTTTTGGGAGCCTTTTCAGATTTTGTAGCGGAAAATTTAAAATACTGTAATAATTGTCCATCACGTTTACATTTTTACGAACAATACGAGTACATGTATAATAATTATTTACTACACTGTAATTTTTTTTTTGATTTTAAATAGAAGGCAAAAGGATTTATATCATAAGTAATTCAATGTTTATTTTACTTAAGTTACATTTTCATCTCGAAAAAGAAGAAGTATCTAAAATAATTTTGTATTCTGATTTTTCAATGTTTTATTACCCTTTCAGTTGTCTAATTTACTCCCCCCCCCCCCCCCTCCCACCCCCTTCTCCCCTGTCTGACTTTTTAAATTAAGTTTCTTTTTTTAATTTTTTATTAAAACTTTTAAATTTTACCGGTATTTGTTACTTGCTTTTTTTTTTGTTGATTTTTAATTTTTAAAAAAAAAAAAAAAAAATTTAGTCTTACATTCTTAACCAACAACTGAAAAGACTTAAAAAATTAGAAAATGTTAAATTAATAAGTTACCGGTAAATTATAAACTCGCACAATTGGAAATTCCAAATAAAGTCTAATTTTTACGATTTTTAGCCAACTTAAGTTCTTAAGTTAAGTAGGTTATTCTTATTTGATTGCTTACAAAATTTTATACCGCCATAAAATCTAATATTGTAGCCTACCTAACCTGAATACCGATTGATTACAATTTTAGAAGTGACTAATAATGTCAATATCTTGGAATTCCACCTGCTTCTTTTCCTATCGTGCAACTAACAACTCATTTCCTGTCCTACTCCCAAATCCTGCCAAGGGCAATAGATCTACCAACCCCAACATTCAGCAAAGTTGGTTTGATGTCACATCGCCTACATCTTTAAAAAGAATTTATCAACTATCACATATTTTTCCTTAGTTTTTTTAAATTTAATAATAAATCTGTATTTTAATTATTTATAATGTACTTTTGGAATTCTGGAGACAACGGTGAAGACGCAACAATAACCAGAAAGAAGGTCGAAAGATGGAATCGCAGACAATGGACGTACGACAGAAATGCGGCAGAGAAAAAAGAAACGCTTCAAGAAAAACCCAAACAACCGTCACTAATAAAACGGCTGTCACTAAAAAGTAAAATTTCGTTAAAATTTCAAAAAAACCTTTAATTAAGAATATTTGCTTATAGTCCCCGACTTGACCGAAACTCTAAAAAATGACGAACCGAAAAACCACGGTAAAGTGATGACATTAGTACACGAATTTGCCCAAAACACAGCTGTACCAGGAATAGGACATATTTACAGTGGACAAACCTACCTTTGGAAAGCTTTTTGGTTGACCATTTCCCTCGGAGCAGCAACAATGGCAATTATTCAGTCATGGCGGATCTTAAATGATTTTGCTGGGTACATACTCTTTGTTTGGAATTTTTTTTTTTACATAAACGTAATTTAAAAATGTAATGTTTTAAATAGAGGTAAAACAATTCAATCAACATCTTATAGTACCGACTTTGATTTTCCGTCCATCACTGTCTGCTCCAACATCCGACTTCACTATCGTAAAAAAGGAATGATTGAAGATCTTGATATATCGGTTCAAATATTCTATATCACTTAATCGATAGAAAATAACTTAATTCTATTTAAATTTAGTATTTAGATAAAGATAATTTTACGCATTTGCTGGCTTTCATGGATCTTCTGCTTCTTAAAGAAAACGAGACAGGAGATGATCCGTTTGGACCGCCATTAACACCAAAAAGTTGTGCTTATAATCAAATTTCATGCGATAAAAAGTATTGATGCATCATAAAATATAATTTAAAAAATATTCTTATCTTTCATTTACATTTATTTAAGAGATCCTGACGAAATTTTCCACTTTGATACTCCTCTTTTTGGGAATTGCTTCACTTATAACGTAGGCACGCGAAAGCCAATCCAAGGCCAATCAAACTACTGTACGTACATTATTTTTAATTAATCAATTTAATTTTTTAAAAAAATGTGCAACATTTTATTATAATATTACAAAAGATTTAACTATGAAGATACCGATGGATAAATTCAGTAGAAGGCTGGAATGGAATGAAAATTTCGTTCTAGTGTGGCTACATGGACCCGGAACTGCCCCTGTACTTTACGGACACGAGGGTATAAGGGTATACCCAGGAGATAGTGTAGATATTAAATTTCAAATGGTAAAAATTGAATTTCGTTCAAGCGGTTAAAATGACTATTTAACTATAAATTAAAACCAGAAAAAAATTAGCAGACTCCCCAGAAAAAACAGTCCTTGTTTAGATCCAATTACGGAGCCTAAACGCTTTGCAAGTATTTATTACACCGAGAACGTTGCATATTTGTATACTTCCAAAGTACGTTGATAATTATTGTTAATACTAGTATATAAACTAAAAATAAATAATTTTCGTATTTATTAGGCTTGTGCATATAATCTTCTTTACGAAGCAAAGAAAGAACTTTATGGCTGTATGGATCCGGCTATTCCACGAAATGTCAATTGGAAGGAGCAATGGTTCACCGGACATTACAATATGTGTCTTCCAGGTACATGACTTTGTGTTACTCGACATGAAAATTTTTTTAAACAATATTTAATTAAGGTTAATTAAATAAAAATATTTTCTAACCGCAAAACATTGAAAAACAGGAACGACATTAGCTGCTCCAGCCGTCGATGATGACGATGACGACGATTCCAATAGTACCACATTCGATTTTGATGATAATTGCACCTTTCCATGCAAGTAAGAATAAAATCATTACTACAATATTGAATTTTTTTCTAACTTGCTTTAACAATTTTTCAAGCGAATGGATGGTGGAGTATACAACGACCAGCATCTCAGCTTGGTTTGAGGCACGTAACATCAGCATTAAATAATACTAAATAAAACTAAATAATAAATATAATTACTTGGAATTAAGGCGATGGTAGATCGATCTCTTCGATCGTCAAGTCAAGATGGTGATCTGAAATTTGAGAACCGTTTTGCTGAACTCAAAATTGGGTTAGGTTCGCCAATGACAGAAGAAGTCAGCGAAGATTATAAATACACGGTACTAATCTACAGTTTCAATCACAAATTACGATAATGTTGTATTACTCTTTTAAATTTAAAGATAGGAGATTTTGCCGGTATTTTAGGAGGCAACGTTGGCATATGGATTGGTCTTTGCATGATTTCGTTGGCTGAAGTAGTAGAACTTATAATACATATTGTGGTAATTCAAAGCGAAATGATATTTCACAAATTTCGTCAAAAAATTTTTCCGAAACAAACGGTTCAGACAATTACGGTCAATAATGTAGATTAATAATTATTTATGAAGTGATTTCTCTACAAATCACGAAATAATAATTGGCCAATAAGAGATTATCAATATCGGTAATTAAAACATTTTGCGAATGAATCTGATTCACTAATAAGAATAATTAAACTAATTTCACTATTTAAATGGGATTAGCTAATACCATTAGTGAAATTATCGACATTTTCATTTCACGAAAAAAAAAATGTAAATATTATTTGGAACATTTCATAAGATTATTTAATTATCACAATTGATGGTATTTTAAGTAAACCAATTAAAGTAAGTAATAAACACCAAAAAAATTAAGTCGAATTTCGTTGCGCACATTTAGAAGGTACAAAATCAATTTCGCTTTCAGGGGCAAAATACTTGATTCAAAATATATACCATAAATAAAAGGGCTACCAATTTGCGTGTATATATTTATATTATCAACTATATACAAGTTTATTATGTACAGTAAATAAAAAAAAATATTTCGCTAAAAAAAAACAGCCCCCCTCCTTTCCCAATTGACCATTATTTAACGAACACCTATATCAAGAAAGAAAAGCTTGATAATTTGATGAAAATAATTACGCTTAGCTGAAATGATGACCCGATATGAATTACCAATTGGAATTTACAAAAATGTATATTCGTATATCAAGGCTTTTCGATTTGTTTTATCACTGCATGATAAACGATATTCAGTACCCCAAACTGTACAATGGATAAACCTCTTGCAATTTGTTTTCTTTTGTACCATTTAGCTCCCCAAATCCCATCACCCTCGTTGATTGATATTTAATTTTATCACGAAACAGAAAAAATATAATTACACATTTGAACCAAGTACTTTACCTTTTTTCAAACAAATATTTTTTAAAAAAAAAAAAAAAACTTGATAAGTTAGAAATAATAGATAAAAACTGTGCCTTTTGATTCACATTTTTTTTAAACATATTTTAAAATTAAAACCATAACAGATTTTTATAAACCGGTAACTATACCTTTAAGAATTAAATGGTTGTTTTTCTTACTTCTGAACAGATTTCATAAAATTATTATTAAGAATATTTTCTTAAAAAACATCTGTTTTTCTTTAAACAAAAAATCAAAAATTTGGTCAAGTTTCAAATTAGCTCCAGTCTCACCTTTAAAAAAAGAAAATTTATGCGTACCAAATTCTTATTTCTACGATCTAAACCTTAAAAACCAAACTAATATAAATAAAACAGCTGCTAATGTTGTAAAATCAGATGCTTTCTTCGATGCCCAATTTCTCATATTGCTATTGCCACTGTTGATAATGACTTTGTCACTTTCAAAATTTGCCCCCCGAATAGCAGAGCTCTCAAAATCTCGTTGTACCGATTGAATAGTCCCTGCTATCATTTTATATATCACAAAGTTAATAATTGCAATATAATGTCCATAAAAAAAATAATTTTAAATAAAACTTTTCCTACCTTGCTTTGATCCGCTAATTTTATCGTAGACTCCCACTCTCATAATAGTTGTCATGGTGACTTCATATATTTTATTGGGATCTTTCTGTTCTTCGCTTATGTTTCCAGTAACAGCTCTTTTTTTGCGCCCAAAACCTATTTGATTGCCCTTGCATGGCACCTAAAACAATTTACAAAAGCAAAATATTTAAAATAAAATCATAAAATTTAGAAATAATTATTATTGATAACTTACCCCGCGACAATTTTGAAGACAAACGTTAACAGTGCCGATAAACATAACATAACTACTGTCAGGGAATTTAAAAGCACGAAATTTTGCTGAAAGATTATCACCTCCATCGATAGTTTCAAAATTGGTGAATAAATATGGATCCACAGAGCATCTACAAAAATTAAAATGCAAAGTTAAATTCTAGTATTTCTACTTCAATGCCAGTAATTGAATAATGACTAGCACCACCAAAAAGTTTAATTAATTTTTTGTTCAAACAATTTCACCCATTCAATTGAAATTTAACTACGTGAGGCAATTGCTAATACGAGCGTAATTACCCGTTTTCCATGATGACTTCCTCTTGATTAGGAGAATTATCAGTCACTTTTACTTCTTTAACAAACAACCCATAGTAATCTAAATAATAAATAAAAAAAAGTTGTTACAAAAATTAAGCTCGCATAATGTAATCATAAATGCTATGTTACCGGTGCTATTTTTATCAAGAGAAATGTCCATTTCCAATGGAGTTCCGGGAACTACGTTGATTTGAGTATCAACATTAAGTCCATTTTGCTTCACGCTTACGTGTACCATAGGTGCCGGTACTTGAACCTCCACTACTTCTATTTTTCCATCAATTTCCCTAGAAAAGAATGCACGCACGCGTGTTAAAAATAGAAGTAATAAAATAATGTTTACGCAATATAATTACTCGGCTTCGGTAAAATTAGCAGGTAGCACATTTCTTCTCGGTCTGCCAAACGAGTCACCTCCTCGTTCAGTTACCGCACTGGAGATACCCAACCCCGTTGCCACCGCTGATTTATTTGACGTAGGGCCAAAATCGCATTTTATAAGCAGAGATTCTGTCATTCTACCTTCACTTTCAACCACAACTTGATGGTAAAAAATTCGACGACCCTGCAGTTTAAAATAGCAAACATAAAAATAATTATTATTCTTCCCAATCAAATTACTAGGATAAACAAATAAAAATCCGACAATTGCGAGAATTTATTATCTAATAAATTTTAGCTTTTAGTTTCGGGAGAAATACAAATATAGCAAAGAATCGAAAACAAAACAGTGATTACATGTTATTAACGTCACTTTTCCTTTTTTTTAGGTTAGGCGAAGTCAAAAAGTTCGTTTTTTATAATCTTCTATTTAATTCTTTTTTAAAAAAAAAAAAAAAAAAAAAAACACCTAACTAATAGTTACGAAGAAAGCACCTCTGCTATCGCTTTCTACAAATGTCTGATAAAAATCGTTTTTTTTTTCTTTCTTTATGTTTTAGCTTGAATCATAGACTTTGTTGGTTAAATAAGGTCGGGTTCAAATTGAAGACTTGTTAATACAATCAACCCGACTTGAAATGTTTACGATCTTTTATATTAGCTCGCAAAAATCGCCATATTTACGACTACAAAATGCGATCTTTTAATAAGATACCCTTGATGAGCTTTATTCAGACACGATTTGTTATCTATTTTTTTTTTTTTACAACCTAGACCTATTTAATACACAATGCTAGTTTGGTTCAAATTAAAACCGCAATTAACTTATTGTTTTAAAAAATACGTGTATTGAAATAAAAAAAATTAAAATAAATACACTTTAAATTATCAATTGAATCATTGCGGTCTACTTATTTAAAATTAACCACTATTTTTCCTTAAATAAATAAAATACAGTACAATACAAAATTATACACAATTTACAACGATAATAACAAGTAAAAATATTAATAAAAATAAAACTTTTTCAATAAAATAAAAAGTTACCACGATAAAAGTTTAGACATAAATATAATAAATAATTTAATATGAAAACTATATTAAAAAAATCATTTAGTTAACTTTTTAGTTTTAATAAACTTGTGGTTTTTATTTGAACTTGAACGCCAATCTTTAAATGCCTTTGCAAACAAAACTTAATCGTAAATCAGATAATTATAGATTCTTAAGAAGTAATACCGATACTCTAAACCGAAAACAATATAGCTCAAAAGTATACATTCTACCAGTATATTATAGGCTAGTTAAAAACTATTTCAAGGTTAAAAGTTTAAGCGAATCTTAAAACCAGGGAAAAAAAACCTGAAAGTAAAAGAAAAAAAGAAAATTGCATATAAAGCTGAAACAATATTTTTGTGTTAAAAATAAACCTCGAGTATGTTTTATGTTTAGCAATAAAGTTTAAACTAAATATTTTTTAGCTTAATAAAAAAAAAACAATTAAGCTTACTAAAAATGCAATAAATTAAATAACATGTCACTCAATTTTCAGAGATGTAAAGTTTAAATATAATTTATATTATACTGTAATAAGTTATGCCATTCCATAAAAAATAAGATTAAATAAAAGTAACTGATTTTTTTTTAAAGTAGTCAGGTTGTTAGGTCGAACCTTTTTAAACGAATAAAATTAAAAAAAATAAAAAATCAAAATAATGACTTGTTAGAATTCTTCTAAAGGAAAAAAAAAATCGTCACTGAACCGCAAAATAAACCAATAAAGGTTTTATCAGCTAACTAAGTTGGGTTATTTTGGCTATACAAAAACCCCTTTTTAATGTTCACTAAATTTACTGTTGGCTGAGTTTTAACAAAGATTTATTTAAGTGACCTTCAAAATAATTTTAAAACGGAGTTTGTGTGTTGTGAATACATGTTCAACAAAATTCGATTGTAGAAGAAAACAAAATGCACCCGAATTTTTAACTGTGTATTTGTCTACTGTCAGTAAACGGTATGTTTAGACCATTAAAAAGAATTGAAGCAAAAAATAAACTTTTGTCTGTGTCCACATACCGTTATCCTGTCAAAAACCCGCGTCGTTCCACAAGAATAGATGTCTTCTAATGACAGTTGAAACACGGCTTGATGACCATCTTCTCCTAATTTCGGCTGGCACACTAAACAAAACAAAGAAAAAAAAAACCCCTTGTTTATTAACAGTTCACGAAATTGCATTGCACGCACTCAACCATATGAATGATGGGGGATTTGAATCTTATAGAATAGAAAGTCTAAAAACCACTTAAAACTCGAATGCTACATTAACCCAAGCAGTAACTCTTTTTCTTTTTTAATAAATACAGTACAAATAATAATAAAAAAAACTGTTTAGGCTATCTTAATGGAAAAATCCGGTAATAAAATTTTCCCCTGTTCCTTTGCGTTCCAAACTCACCGCTCGATTTTCAAGAATAGGGATTGAAAAAAGGGGTTTAACTGGGTGTCAACAGTTATATCTTATGGCGTTATAAATTCGTCTGGGAATAAACTTTATGACTAACTTTTCGCCTACATCAAAGTATCTCGAGTATCTAAAAATTTAGGAGGGAAAAAACCGTTATGAACAAAGAATCAAACTTTTTACTAACTTGCAGTTGCAATAAATAAATATACCGGTATGTATATACAGTAATAATAATAAATAAAAAAAATAATAAAAACCTCCTTGAAACTAACATTTTAATGGCTGTTATTTAGCTCAAAATCTTTTTTTTTTTCAATTGAAATACGGTAGATGATCATCCCAGATAACAATGAGTATTTATATAACATAACAATAGCCGGAAACCGGATAAGTTCATATGCAAATATCAAAGTCAATTCTTCAGTAGTTATGTCATTTCCTAGTAAGATTTAACTGCAGAAGGAAATACTTTTATTTTTTTAAATAATAATTGTTATTAAGATTTGTCTGGCAAAACAATACAGTACAATCTGTAATTGGCATCGTAATAATAGGTTAGTCAAATTATTCTCAACAATCGGTTAAATAATATGCGACAACATATTTATAAATTCACTAAAATAAATTATTATTAAATATTATTTTTTAACTTTTAACTTAATTAGATATTTAGTTTCCTTTTTACGCCAGCT
Source organism: Polydesmus complanatus (assembly GCA_034692225.1). Lineage (NCBI taxonomy): Eukaryota > Metazoa > Arthropoda > Diplopoda > Polydesmida > Polydesmidae > Polydesmus > Polydesmus complanatus. Next base: position 61,725 of record JAQGAZ010000241.1, on the reverse strand, counting down.
TTTTCAATTGATTATTTGTCTTTGCTTGAGTTAACTAACCCCAGCTAAACAAAATGAAAAATTATTATCAATTTTATAATAATAAAAAATTGATTTTGGCTTTAATATCGATAATAGTAATAACTAAAGCCAAGCAATAAAAAAAACTAATAACGCAAATCTAACTCAAAGCTTAAGTGATACAAGAAGTAAATGTTGAAGTGAAAATAATATAAAGGTACAACTAGTAGTTAAAAATTAATTAAAAAATAGGCAAGTTTTAAATGCACCTTCAATCAAGTTGTTAATTCTTGATTCGATTCAATTTACCTTAAGTAAGTACAATTTTAAATTTTGAATAATAGTTTTAATAAAATTTGAAGAAAAAAAAATTGTCTTCAAAACAAAAGATTAAATAACTAGCTAAATAAATGTTGGTAAAGTTAAATTATATAAATGCCAAAAGATAAATTTTCAATAAAATTGCCAATAATATCCTGTTATAATTTGGAAATAATATGTAAATTTTAATACTTTATATGCTAATTCAGCTTTCAACTTTGTAAAGCATTTTCGCTATCTCGATTTCAAAAGGAAACGATTATTTAAATGAAAAAAATTGAATTAAATATTAATCGAGACATTAATATTCTTTGAATTACCATTTTTAAACAATTATTAATTTTTATTGCCAAATTTTTTCTTCTCCTCTTAAAAAGTCAATACAATTTATTATTTTGTTCATTTGATGCGCAAAAACAAACACATTTTTTTTCTCTCTCTCTCCCTCTCTTTCGCTTCTAATCTGAAAAATAATTACGATCATTTGTTATTCACAACCACGTTTTAATTATAAAAACGATTCGAAATAAAACTTTTAATATCTTCTCAGATTATAAAATGCGCATAGATAAAAATATCATCTGAGGAGTTCACTTTCTCACGGCATCACGAACTCGAACGGGAACCGCGTGCGCCATCAAAAGTACCGGTACATCCAGTATCTCGACATCAGGTAACCCCGGCACCACCATATCAAATCAAATATTGAAAAATATTTTTTTTCGGCGTGCTATTTTGTGGTCGTCAATAAACAAATAATACCTCAGTCGTTGACCTGTTTCCAGTTTCAAACGTGGCTTTTCTTAATAATATTAACCACCCACCGAATCCAGCAGTTTGTATCAACCGCAGAGAGACGATGCATATCAATTACCCACATTTAAATATTGTCTCTTTCGTAAATCGTAACCGAATTGCGTTTAGCGTTCGAGTGACGATCGGAACTTCTTCCGATGATATTCCGAAAAGATAAAAAAAAAAAAAAGAAACAAGTAAAAAAGTGAGCGGGACACAAAGAGTGAAGACGCGTTTTTCCAAACACGGAAGTAGATTTTAGTAAATACGGAGTTCAAGTAAATGATAAACATTTGGCAAGGAGATAGTAAAGGCGGATGAAATGGAGAGTGGGGTGTATGTGAGATTTTTAGTGAGATGAAAAAATGATGATTCTGCGTGTTTTCAGGACTGATAACCATTTTTTTTTTTTTTTCCTTCAATGATCTTTCTGTCTTCATTCGGTAGTACACACTTGAGTTGAATTACTTTTTTTTTCATTTTCTCATTGGTACTGTATTATTATTATTATGACCATTACAATGACGGCTATTATTATTATGATTATTTTCCTCAATACCTCCCCATCTTTAAAATTTCCATACAACAAAATGAAGGAAAACCAGTCAGAAATACAACGATGTTTACGTTATCGTGTTTACGTGTTACGTCACCTCCCATTTCAAACCACCCATCTATTTTTTTGTTCACCCGTCTCAACCCCCATCCTCCCACGCTTTTCGTGTGCTTTCCATTTAGTTTCCTATACCGAAGCAAACTACATTTATCCTATTTATTTAATTTGCTTTTTTTTTTACTTTAATTTAATTTCGTATTTTCATTTCCGACTAACAAAATCATAATTTGTTCATTTTTTTCTCTATACCGTATTTATTAATATGAATTTATGTTTTTTAAAAAAATGTAAATGTAAACTCGAGAGTATTATATTTGTTTGTATATAAAAAGCACCATTATCCGAACAATTACTTTTTTTTTTACAATTTACCAAAAACCTTTTATAAAATTATTATTTGTCTGTATTAAATTCATTACCGATACGATGGGAATTTCTAGTATTTAATTCCTATTAAGAAATCTTCAGGTATTTTACCATAAATTTCAAGCATTTTTAAAAGCACGAATTTCAGTGAATTTAAAGATGTTTCTTTTAAATAATAAACTAATTTACCTTTCAGTGTAATTAGAAGTTAATTTCGACTATGAAAAAAAAAAAACTTTATTAAAAAAATTTAATACCGGTAATGCAATTATTTTTTTATTTTTATTTTATCGGCTAACTTAAAAATTAGAACTTTATTGCTCTAACCCTGGCCCATTATATTAAAACACGAGTAGCAATGTCTGGTGCCAAGTATCACAATAAGCCAATATAAATTAGTCCATAGAATCAGATTGCAATCGTTAGTACATTATCCTAAATAAATAATTATTTAATACTTTACAGCCCTATTAACAATACTGCTTTTAATGTACGGTATCAAATAATTACTTCTACCTGAATCAATAATAGAAGCAATTAAGTTTTCGACCATAATTTGACACAATTGCAAAAAAAAGTGCCACTGAACACCTCTATTGAATTGCAATAGTTTCGATGTCACTTAAAAATATGTAGCCAATTTAATTTAGTTCGCATTAACTCCGTTATTCGAGCGCTTATGCGCGCCATTATAATACCGGTAGATGGCGAGTTAAATCAAATAAAACTATTGCCGGTATAAAATGTTTATGACCTCAAGTTATCTGCGTAATAACGCCGTTTGACATCCGTCAAAAGCAATCTGGCAGCTTTTAATTGGTTATGAAACGCCTCGGAGTCGGTCAATTAACAATTGCTGCCGTAGCTCATATCTTGTTTGACCATATTAGATTCTATGCCTGGATATATCAAATTGAATGTCATATGCCAATTCCGCGGTTTCAAGTTCAACGAACCGAATTTCAAAGCGTAAAAACGCAGTCAACATTGGAGAAAAAAAAGAACAATAACGTCGAATCTCCTGTTTTTCTTTCAACTTCATCCCAAATCTTTTATTATATTGGAGTTTAATTAGTTTTATAGACCTATAATCCATCTAAACAATGCACAATAAACAATTCCGTGCCCACCGAATAACAATCGCCGCAGTTATCCTCATTGCTCCTCCTCCTCCTACTATACTTTTCCTTTTACCACCCGTTCATTATCAACTATCAAAATTCTATATCCTTATTTCTGCCAAATTACCTAAAACCTCAAATATTATTACCGTATATTATTTTCTATGGCGCAATTTACTTGCACAACTTTTATTCTCTTTGTAAAGCCATTTACATTGCAATATGTACTGAATTGATAAATAAACAAACTTCGCCATTTGGAGCTGCTTACAGTATTCGCAAAATTATATTAAACATAAATCACGACGAATAATTTAAAATACACGAGAACTTTGATCGAATAAAATACGCAAAAAATTATTAATTTTATAAATTTAAAACTAAACAATTTTGACGAAACTAAAAAATTATTTTTAAAAGCATTTAGAAAAGTACTGCTACAATTGCAAAAAAAAATTATAATTTCCAAAATTCCAAAAAAAAAACTGTTCAAGTTTGATAAACTAAGAAAAGAAAATAATAAAATCCCAAACTAATCGTAAAACTTCATAAAAGTTAAATTATATGTTTTTAATTTATGTACCGTAGTAATTTTAGAAAATAAGTAATGTACCGCATTGGCACAGCGCATACGCCTTCTTTAATTTACAGCATTTTATTTTGCTTCATAATATTGCAATAATAATAAAAAAAAAAAATAAGAAAACTGTTATATTTACCTGGATAACCTTTTAACCTGTCTAAGTAGGCCGCAGATTGTGCGTTTGGCAGATGAATAGTTGCCACCATAGACTTTGGGAAACAGCTGACTTTATATTCAACAGCTAAAAGAAAAAGAAAACAATAAAACACATAAATTTCAAAATACAGTAATATTTTTCCATCTAGTTATTATACATGTAAAAATATAAAGTGCGGAAAAGTCTATAATGGCTTACTCATAAAACTTTTATCATGCTTAACAAATAAACGCATTGTTGACTGAAAAAGTACAGAAAACAAAAGCTTGTACCGTCATGTTGAAGAAAATAAAAGCAAAACATTAAAAATCTTCAGAAAATTACCGGTTCCTTTCTATTATTTCTAGATTTTTACTAATTCTTAAGTCTTTATATAGCTAACGGATGTCTCTAGGTATGTGTTTTTCCTGTCCTTTGTCTCTCTACAGGGTACCATCCCGCCATCAAATGCATTCCAAATCTTTGGGAACCACTGTTAAATTGAAAGTGTCTCTCACTCAGCTATAAAAAGCAATTAAAATCTCCTTCAGGACCCATACCGAGCTCTTTTTCTTGTCATTTTCAAATTTTAATGCTTTTCCAGAAATGCGCCGATAAATAAACGCCGTTGTGATTGTTATTTTTTTTGCCAAATAAAATGAAAATTGCGCTAAGTGTTAAAAAAACCTTTTTTCTTCTTTTCATCTAAAACTACATATCCAGGCATCGTGACTTAAGTGGTTTTATTTCTCATTCGTAAAAAAAAAAGAACCCAAAAAAAAAGAACCAAAAAAAAAAATTCAAATTTTTACAAATTGTAATTTAAGATTAGAAGATTAACATGGTATGAATGACAAGTGTAAGTTGAAAGGATAAGTCGTATCTCTTTAAATATTGACGGGCCATAAACAAGTTGGGAGTGAGCTCGCGTGAGAAGCCACTGCCGTCAGTTGAATAATAATTCACATTGGCTAGTCATTCAAAGGTCAAGAAAGAAAAGGAGCTGATGTCAGAACTAAAAAAAGAAAAAAGCTTTTAGCTACAAAAAAAAAAAAAATCTTTAAAATAATATATTACCGTACCGGATATACTCAATTTTGATCAATTTTCATAATTTGATAGTGAAACGGTAATCATACATTTTAAAACATAAAAAAAACTTTAACTTTTTAAGAATTTATTAACAATAACTTTTATAAATTAAAAAATAAATAAAATAAAAAAATATTAGACTTTTTTTAAAAAAAATAAAATTGGAACAAATACTAAATGCCAAAAAAGATAATATACGGTAATAGCAACTTTTGGAGCGCCCTCCCGGTAGAGTTAATAAAACTTAATTTGAATTCTGTAGGCCTAGATTGTAAAGATAACACGAGTACATGTAATACTATAACGTCATCATGGGGAAAACATTTTCAATTTATCATTTGGGAATAACGTGAAAATTCATTCGAAACTAAATCTGCCATTAGATACCAAGCAAAATAAAATAAAATTTCACTCATTCCATTGGATGAAAAAAGGTATGATAAAAAGACTAATGCCTTAAAAAGACACTTTTGGTACTTTCAAAGTTTTGTACTCTATATTATGAAATGTCACATATAGTTAATTAGTCAATGCGTTCATTCACCGGTAGACAATCTACTCCAAATACGGTATTTGCTCCACATCTTCGACAGGGTCACCCTTCCCTAGCCAATTATAATCGTGTACTACATTCGACATACACGAGTGACATCAAAACCTAGCTATTGTCCGACCATGTAAACTTCTTTCAAACAAAATTAGTTCATTTTTTCAGTATCCATCGGGAACCTTTTCGGGAAACTTAACCATAACCGCCGCGAAAGATAATAATGTTGTTGAGAATTAATTGTACGGGTACAGTATAATGAGTATTTACGATGAACTTATTACAGCTCACAAAGGAGAGAAAAAAAAAGTCTAACAAGTGTAATTATTTTAAAATTAGTGTGAAATTTCTTATACGCGCTGTCTACATGAAAGTTTCATAAAATAAGTTTGTGGAAGAGTTCCCGTCGAAACATGTAAATGTCAAAAAATTTTGCATACTAATTTGACTTTTAATGAGTAAAAAAGAGCTCGAGTGAAAATGTTCAGGATTAATTTTCCCACTAGTAGTCTTTTATAAATTAAGCAAAAATAAGCGTCTATTATTTTATTTTTTTCCCCCTCTGCGTCTCATTATAATAATATAGCTCAGAGCATCAATGAAAATCTTTTTCCCCTACCTTTTCATATCTCAGACAATTTAATTTATGCTCAAAAATTCCGTCGTGATATACAGTATCAAGCACTTTGGCTGCCCCCCTCCATCCTGCTTATCCCATAACCCCCATCTTCCCGGACGACCTCTTCGATATTTTGCGCTGACAATCAATTTGCCCGTTTTCCATTCAACAAAAAATTCCCATTTGACCTCTTTAAATTATTATTCCGGCTTACCATTAACCCCATATTTCCTCACTTTACTTTCTAAGCATGTAGAATCAAAAATTATTTTTTAAAAGAAAAGTGTGGGTTAATATGTTGATGACGTCATTCGGTTCCCATCTTTAAAAGTCTTCATAATAAAAAAAAAATTGCATTTCGTATAAATTTTCAAGTGTAATTGACCGAGATAATTAGTCAAAATATTAAATAATAACTCGCGGCGGAAATTCTCTTTATGCCAACAAAACCCAAACATGTAATAGCCATAACCAACGATGAATTTACTTTTGCTGGAACAAAATGAGGGGAAAATTAAAAAAAAAAAATAATACAAAGTTCCCCGCCAATTATGTGCCTTTTTTTTTTTTGTTCTTTTCTTCTATTCTAAACGACGGTCTTTTACAATAATTATTACAAGCTTCAGAACTTCATCGTTCCACAAAATAATAATTAAAAAGTGCATTGTTTTGTCGTAGCTCACATTTTCACACACTAAATCAAGATTAAATGCAATTTTTCCACACCGACACCTACATTTTGTCAGTAAGTTTTGGGGGCAAATTTCTATTCATCTCTATATAAAAACATTTTCCACGTGACCTTTGGAGCATAAACACACACATTAAAATTATTAAACATCAAACTTACTAATAAAAAAAATTTGCAATCAACAACGCCAATTTTACTCAAATTAATAAAACTAAATTGAATAACGATATTAATTTTGTAAAAAAAAAAAAATTAATTTCAGGTTTATTTAAATAATTATTGCGAAATTTCCATAATTACTCAAATTGCTTGGTGCACATTCAGCAAAACATGCAGCTTTCAACCAAACTGGTACTGTGTAATTTTTTAACATGAAAAACCACCAAGTTTGATAATGACGCAAAAAAAAACAATTCCTCTTTCGTAAGAATTTTAACTGGATTTTCGCAAATTATACTTTGGGGTTTTTTTTCGACTGTACACGTATAGTTATTGGCCACACTTTAAAATGACGGTCAAGTGCACGCCATCTAAAGTGTGGCCAGCGTGTTTATTTAATGTTTGAAATTCTCAAAGGGTGAGGCTCAATTACCATTAAGCAGTGTGGATATTTGCACATCGTGACTCGGCGGAAAAGTAGAGCAAACATACCGCATAACATTTAAAAAATATATATATTCGTAGATCTGAAATTATTATTTGCGCTCTGTGCGTGTGAAACAAATTGTTTTCAATTATGCGCATGCGTAATTTTTGCGAACTTGTAAACGTCATGGCGTTTTATTTGACAGTCAATTATGTTTATGAAAATTACACATTTAAAAATTCTTTCGTATATCCCCTCCCTCCCCCCTTTATTTTTTAAACCCTTTAAATCAAAATTAAATAAATCGGAAAGATAAATAAAAAGGAAAAGGAATATAAATAATTGAATTTGCAGAAGTGTCAAACTCGGTTAAATAATAAATTAGCTTTACGTATACATAAAGAATCCTACGATAGAGTACAAAGTATTGCGAATATTTTTACGAAGTACCACGTGAAAATATTTTGGAAATACAAATAATTCAAAAATAACATAAAAACTGTTTTCCAGAGTTATTTTTAAAGTGAAATTGAATTAGGCAGATTTTTTTCTCCCCTCTCGTATCATCACACGTCGTAAACAGCTTAAACAAATCCGCGAAAAATAATCCTGATAGATGTTAAGATAGAAAGAGTTACGAGTCTTAGCTAAATTTAACAACATTGAAACTACAAAACAAAACCAAAAAAAGAAAGAAAGAAAAAAAAAGAACACGAAAGTTGTAATCTATTCTTTTCAATTATGAGTATCGGCAAACCTAACTTAAATTATTTTATATTTTTAAAAAAGAAAAATTAAAGACACAAATTTTTTGAAAAATATTAAATGAATACAGTAAGATGAAAATCTTTAAAAAAAAAAAAATATTGTGAAATATTAGTTGCATTGTAAAAAAACATAGACGGTTTGTTATCTCAAATGATGTTTATTCACATGTTTATAAAAAAAACCCCTACTATTCTTAGAAAAATTTGCATACGCCAATCACCATTTATTAGCTTGTGAATCAACGTATTCATAATGGCATTCTTACACAACATAACAGTAGGAGGTCCATAAAATGCTGTTTATAGTAGTATACAAACACAGAATAAGATTGCGATTACTACTGTAATTATAAAAAAAATAATAATTGTTTGATCATTACAATTAGATGCATCATAAACTATGTAAGCATTTTAAATTAAATTATATAAACATACACAAAAAAAAATTAAATCTTTAGCAACTTAGCACTATAATAATAATATCCGATGATATTAAAATAATTAGATATAAAAATAACTCTGGCAAAATTCTAGCAATTTTCAAGCATGAGAACGCGGAGTATGATAAGTTTACACACATTTAATATTTATAACCCACAGAATCAACCGGGAAAAAAATCTAATTAAAATATGATATTACTGTAGTTGTTAAACTAGATTTTAAAAAAAATGTAGTATAAGAAACGTTTCATTTATAATTTAAAAGTAAATTACAAACATTTTTGACACACATTTTTAATGATAACATTTTTTTTTCCTTTTCTGTTTTTTTTTTTTCGTTCTTTTCTTTTCTTAAAAAAAGAGAAGCACAGAACTGTTGATGATGATCACCGCTAAACACATCGCTTTATCTTGTGAAAATATTTTACAGTAATACCCTTTTTTTTTTTTTTAAAGGAGCAAAATTTAATGATTGTTGTTGTGATTTTTTTAGCGTCTGGACGACATAAAATATGCTGTCATAAACGTTTTTGAAAATTAATTACCGGTTTCCAAAATACGTGAGAAAATAAAAACTAATTTAATTTTATTATACGAATACAATGATTCCCAACGTGTGGCACGTTTACCACTGAAACCAATTGGTTTTTAGTTCAACCGAAGCTGTTGATGATACTGAATGGTATCGAAAATTATTAGATTTTTTTTTTTTCTATGTGAACGTAATTTATTTTATGAAATAAGTGTGTCAGTAAAGACAATATTGTACAAAAAAATAATCAAAATTGAAATTTCGAAATCCCCAACATTTTCCATTCCTACTCAGACTTAATAAACGCCCCGAAATATCAGGCGTTTGGTATATATTTAACTCGGTCATGGGTAAATATATTATTGTTAAAGTTTAATAATAAAATCCAACATTAACTAAACCCAAATTAAACAATTTAACATGTAATCTAATGTTCCAATACAGTGGCGTACCGAGGGGGGGGCGAGTGGGGACAACTGTCCCCAGGCGCTACTCATTAGGGGCGCCAGAATTGAGACAAATAGTTAAAAATATTATTATTTTGTCAAAAAAAAGGCCAATATTTGTAAATTTTTCCAAAAAAAATTCGCGCCTCGCAAGCTCGGCGCTCAATAGTTATATTACTTGTTTCCTTTTGAGAGGCGAGACGCAAAAAGCAACCAAAATTGAGACACATTCATAAAAATCTCATTATTTTTCCCAAAAAGGGTCTAAATTTGTTCGTTTTCCCAAAAAAAATTTCGCGCCTCGCAAGCTTGGCGCTTATTTATTATTTTTTTCTTTTCTTTTAAATTGTAAGGGGGCGCAAAAATTAGTTTTGTCCCCGGGCGCCAGGTACCCTCGGTACGCCACTGTTCCAATAGAATAACAATGCCTCATAAATTCTTTTTCAAATTTTTTATTCCTGTAAATAATTAAAACCTCGTTTTTTTAAATCGCTATACAGTACAATACAATTTTAGCTTTCTTAATACCGGTAAATACAGTACATGTATTATGTTATTCAAACTCATTATTTTTTAAGTAGGCCTACCTTTTATTTTTACGGATAAAAAATTATTACACAAAGTAAAACAGAAGTGGAAAACTACTTAAAAAAACTCAGCAAAATAAAAGTATTAAAATTTATTTATTTTTAAAATAGAAAAAATAAAATGCAGGATTTTAAATCTATTTACATTTTTTAGTCTAAAAGTCAATACTATTTGATTTTAAAGCTTAACTCTAACTTCTGTTTCTAACAAATGTTCAAAATACGTTCGCTTAAAATTCGAAAAAGAAAATTGCTCTAAACACTGTGTCTGTGGTAAATATTGTTTGGTTTTCCAGTAAAACTTTATTTTTAAAAATAATAAATATTAATTTCAATTTTTAAAAAAAGGCAAAATCTGAACTAGTTACCAGCATAATTTTAAAATAAAATTTAAATTGTAAAAAAATAAAAAGTAATAAAAATTACAATAAAATAATAATAAAAAAAAATTGTAAAAGTTAAATAAAACAGTTTATTCAACTCAAACTCAAAACAAAAATAAACAAAATAATAATAATTCATTAGTTAAAAAATCCAAAAATAAATTAAGCGTCCGGTTTATTCGAAATTTTAAATTCTGCGCACTCATAGCAACTGAATTATTCACAATTTTCAATAAGAAAATCAAATAAAAAGAAAAACAATAAAAAAGCTTTTAAAACAAACATATCAAATTGCCTAAATATGATTTCAAAAAAAGATGAAAAAGATTTATAGTAAAAGCATTCATTGCACAAAATGACTTCTATAATTTGGTCATTATCTAAAATTCTAAATCAAAACTAACTAAACTGATAAAAACTCGTATTAAATGGATTATACAATAATTGATGAAACAACGTCATTTTTCAAGTAATTACCAATTTCCTTTTTTCAACACAGTTTCTAGGGAGAAAAAATTATGTTCCTATATCGCGTAATTTTTTTTTTTTTTTTTAAATTATTGCCTTAAAATTATTTATTAGTTAATTCTTGTTGCTGACATCATTAACAACTTCTTTATCAAATTTAAACCAATTTATAAAACTAAAAAAATCCGCGTTGTTATTTTATCATCATCCATTAAAAACGAAATTTTCTTCTTGTAAAAACTAGTAAAAATAGTAAAAATTTAGCGAACCTAAACACGTCATTTTCTAATTACGTGTACCTCGGAAGAAAAAAAAACTTAAAATTTTCGAATAAAAATGTCCAAAAAACATGCATTATCGGTATATTTATAATAAATAAACCTCAGCATAATTAAACGCTAAATTAATAATAATAAACAAAGAGGAAAGTATTCAGGTAATTCTGTTCAAAAATCTCATGATAAGAGAGTAAAGCATGAGAGATGATGGTCAGAATGCCTACTGACCAATCCCGAAATGATAAAAGCAGTAAGCAAGGAAGGGAAAAAACACTTTCTAATTACCGAATATCCTCCTCTACGCTTTTAACATTTTCCATAAAAAAATAATAATAGGCTAAATAAAATACCTAACAAACAAAAAAAAAAAGTTAATGAGTGGAGCGAATTCAAGAGGTCAATTGAACACAACACAATGAATGAAAAAGCGAGTGAGCCACGTCTGACCAGTTGATTGCATTTTTTTCTCTTGAAATCTTCGCATGATCGACGTTCGCTCCAACACTTGAAACATGGTGATTGAACACGTAATTAAAATTTTATATCAATTTATGTTCCACACCGAATCCTCTCTTAATCTCCGTGTCAATGGATAAACAACATCAAAAGAAAATAACTACCTCACGAAAATAAAAATAAATAAATAAATAATAAAATAAAATGGAGGTCAATGCTCACGAAATAATGTCTTTTTAATGTATGCATCTTCTCTTACCCAAATTATCCAGCTTTATAATCTTCATCAATTGTTTTAATATTTTTAATGTATTAGTGATGCGTTTTTATAGGCAAAAATAAATCGCAGTTGTTTTTTTTTCTTCATATACGGTAGATATTATTATTATTATAAGTGAGTTTAATAGAAGGAGTAAAATTTCGTTATTTCTCTGACACCTTCTAATGACACCCTGGATGCAACACACGTTACAATGAAAAGAAGAAGAAGAAAAAAAGAAATAAGATTTAATTGAAGCATTGTTTGCCATTTCTTTTGTTCCGAGAAACCAATTTTACCTGCTGTTTCATCGCTTATCTTATTCTGCAGCATTTCCGTTCCCGAAATAATAATGTTCACTATTATTTTCAACTTTCCATAAATTGATCCGCTTGCAGTTTGATGTCTAAATAACTTTTTGTTCTAATTATTTCAAAATAAATAATAAAAAAATATATTTAAAACAAAAAAAAAAAAAAAAAAACAAGTACGGGTACCGGTATTTAAATTCTGGTAATTTTAAAATTGACTAGTTTTTCGACTCCCTAAATGTACCGGTAATAAAATTCACAAAAAATAGAAACGAAAATATTGCTCAAGTCTGATTATCATATTTAAAATACTCGTAAAAAGTAAGCTAAAAACGTCTTACCGCAATAGAATGTAGATATAATAAATTACAACAAACCAAACCATGTCACATGCTTTCAAATTGCAATGCAGTGTACTGTATTTTACATTCGAGTAAATAAGGATTGCATCCATCCTTCGAAACTTATTGAAATTGTTAAATAGGACATTAATGATGCCGATATACATTTGGGAATGTTTAAAAATTGAACAGATTTTATTTGAAAAATTAAATAAGTTAAATAAAAAAAAAATATTTTTTATACCGGTAACCAATTTATTTAATCTTAATTTAGTCTTAATGAGGAAAAAAAAAAGATTTAATTAAAATTTCTCAAACAAGATTTAGTAAAACCTCTTTCTGTAAAAAGACCCTTCCCCCTCTCCCTTATCTCCCTTTCATAAATTTATTAATACATGTACAGTGTATTCATTAAGTTATGACCACATTTTAACCAATTTTTGCTTAAAAAAAAATAATTACATTTTAATAACGCCAGTCTCAATTTTTGAACCCTTGAACCGATATGTTCCATCGTCTGGACGCAAGTCCATCATAATCCAATACTGGATTTTTAACGTTTATCCAAAAGTTCCCATCCACGTACCCCCATTCGGGAAACCCTGATATGCAGTACTGTAGACGCAGTATTAAGCTGTGGATTCAAATAACCGAAACCTGTGTTGTATATTGAAACGAAATAGCATTATGGGCGTATTAAAAATTGCATCCACCTCAGCGGCATCACTAGTTTCAGCGTCATTAAAACAATGGAGAAATTTTTTTCGTAAGTATATTATGTACTAAGATATCTTTTTTACTGATTATTAAAAATTGCCTTTATTCTTAAAATTTATAAGCTTCGCCGATACACACAAGAACTTCAAAGTGTTACGGCACTAAAAGTAAACTGCGTAGGCTTAATAACAAACTAACAAATAGAATTTTTAATAGAAAATCGTTTCAATAAAAAAAATTCTAAAGAAAAATAAAATTAGTTATTATAATATGATTTACTTGACGCAGCAATTTTTATTATCTTAATTAATTCATGAAGATCATAACATCAACTCACGTTGAAAATAAGTCATTCATCATTTTGATTGATAACGTTGCCCGAAATAAAAAATAAAAAAAAAAAAAAATGATAACCAACGCTGAAAAGCCGTAAAAACAAATAAAAAAAAAAAAAAATCAAATTACAGTACCCGGTATTTAAAACAACGCGTATCAATTACCAAAAAAGAAAAAGTGTTGACGATGCAATGTTTAAAGCAAGATTTTATTGAGCCTGCGTGATATCCAATATTTTATTGCCACCGACTTTCTTATTTTGTGTTTCAGTCTTCATTCAGTGTTTTGTTAAAGACTTTTACAGTACAGTAATACCTCGCTTAGTGCGATTTCGATCAACGCGGACTCACTATAGTGCGGTTTGAAAATGTAACCGTTAACATCAACCGATTACCAGCGTTAATAGAGGTATTATCGAAGTATTAATAGAAAGTTTTACCATAGTTACTATGGTTTTACCTATACAGGGTACATGTAGGCTACGTGTTTAGGCTACATTATTAAAACATCGTAGAACCCTCCGTTCCCTTCCTCAATATACTGTATCAAAATTTTTATAACAAAACCCCTAAAAAATAGATGTTTTGTTATAATATTATTATATCGAAGGCTTTAGCAAAACCACTATGGATCGAAGTTTTGGCACATTATTCCCCACATTTAACCATGTGGGGAGTTTTCACCCCTTTCTTGGCCTCATCAAGTCAAATAAATGAAACCTAGCTACCCGCTAAATTAAAACCTCGGTATACGTGTATAATAGAATAATAGCTCTTCCCTTAGATGCCCCAATAGATTTAATATCCTCATTATAAGAAATAGTAATATGAATTAGTAAAAAAAAAAACGTTTTCTAGAATAAGATCAAAACTTAAACCATCGTTTTAAAAAATAAACCATTTTTTTTTTCTTTTTTAAGAAAAAAAGGAGAAGGTGTCCGAAATGCGCCATTTTTTTCTTCGTAGATTAGCGGCATCGTTTAGAGATCCGAGATCAAAATAACGCGGGGATTAAATTTCCTCAAACATGATTTAGAAAAATCCCTTTTAAGAGCAAGAGCATAAAAAAAGTTTGTGCAAACAATTCTATTCGCTAGCAACAAACATACCGGTAGGTTTAAAAAAATAATATTAAATAAAACTACTTGTACATCACTGGATGGCTACCAAATGTTAGATTTTTTTTTAAACATTTTTACATTTAAACTTTTAAGTACTCCATCATTAAAATTAAAAATTAAACTTCTACGTTTCCTAGTTCATTTTCTAAATACAGGTAGTTATTTTATAATTTATTGAATTCAACTTAATTATCTCGGATAAAACTTCAACAAAATTATCATTCTCAGTGATAAGTTAAACTTCAGTAATTAAAAAAAAAAAAAGATTATTTAAGAAAGAAAGTAAATCAAAATATTTGAAAAACATCTTTTTCAAACAAGTTACGAATAATAGTTTTCACCGGGTTATTAATTTTATGCGCGTAAAAGTCGTCAGGTAACAAAAATTAATTCGGTCGAAATAAAGGCGAAAGCCAAAATAAATTAAACAATGAGCGCGATAGGAAATAATTTTCATTACATTATAATATTGTTTTGAATGTCAACGTCCCGTAAAAAAGGAAACCTTTTTTTTTTTCTTTCTTCTTCTACCACTGAATCTTCTTCACAAGCAGCGCGCTTCGATAACAAAACCAGTTTATGAAAATATCACTAAACTTCTTATGCAAAACCATCATTGTCGCTTTTACTAATTTTAACCTTTACTTTTGCTTTCCGCTGAGCTATATAAATACTGTAGATTAGAAAGTTAGAAAAAAAAAATTAAGTTCCTTCAAAAAAGCAGCTTTTGTTTTGAAAGTTTCGCGCATGCGTGTTTAAAAATTACTCTTTAAGTTTTCTTGAAACAAATACATGGCCAAAACTTTAAGTGCCAAATAGTTCTCCAATACCGGTACCTTTTCTTGTTTATTTGTAAACAATTTATCAAAATGAAGACAAATATTTTTTTTAAAAAAAATTTTTTTAACAACCAGTCGTAAACTTTGCGTTGGATTAGCATAAGACACCATGTCGTGTCTTTCTTCAAATAAAAATCTAATAATATTCAGTGTCAACAAACATTAAAACGAGTTGAGTAATATTATTGTAATTTATTTAATACAATAATTATCACGTCACATTTGAAAAAGTTGAAAATAAACAAAAGCGTAAAAATAACTTCCGTAATTTATAATTATTTCTAATTACGTGCAATTTTAATATTAAAATTATTTTACATAATATGCCATTAAAAAATTAACAATAACGTTCTAAAATGCGCACTCAAACCAATTATTACGAAACTATTTCCGACCTTTAATTTCGGAAATTATAATAAGTTTGTATAGCAATTGCACCGTATTTAAAACGCGACTTCTTTTTAACAGCAATTATATTCATTAGATAAAGCTCGTTACAAAAACTAATTTTAAGGGTTATTGACGTAAAATATATTACAACGAAACAAAAATTATTTAACTCGTAATTTAAATAAACTTATTTTTCTGTGTAGAACCATTTAATTTTAATATGTATACATGAGCCGTCAAAAAATAAAAGTTAATTTTGTGCCAAATAACACCTACAGTACTATAAGCTAAGTTTGGCCGCGTCTAAATTATAAATACTGTATTAAACCAATCTAAAGTTAAATGACCTAAATAATTACTTAAAAATTATATAAGTTTAAAATAAAAATAAAAAACGGAAAATTTAAAAATAATATTTGTTGTGGGAATCGCTTTCTGATTACTGTACCATACAAAATCTACTCCAAAATAAATAAGAAAAATAAGATTTTTCCAAATTACTGAACAACCAAATTCAACTTTTTTTTTAAAAAAAAAAAAAAAAAAAAAATCTCAACCTAACTAATATAACCATGTCTCCTTTTCCACATTCGTTCTAAAACAGTTAATTTGATAAAAGCACTCGTAAAAATTAAATAATAAAAAAAAAAGCACTCATGCTAATGGCCGCGCTAAACGTTAACATTATATTCACGTGGCGTTAGAAGAAACGAAATGTAACTCTGAGCATATCTCACGTTTTCAGATGGTGGCGGACAAGACATGAAAAATAATAAAACCATAAACAGTGTTGGGCGTTTAATGTTTCAACCACCTGACATGGCGATATCCAGTAGAGGGGTTAATATGACCATGAGGTTTCGAGCAACAAAAAACTCTTACGAAGGAATAAAAACTCATTTTCCCATTCAACACCTTCTTACAAGAATTAGTTAAAACTACCATAAACTTAATAAAGGAGTGTAAAAATAAACGTCCGCATAAGCATGCGACTTTTTTTTTATCCCCTAAATTTATTTGCTTTTTTAAGCAACATAAAAAAAAAAAGTGATAATGATAAAAATAAAAGGTAAGTGACCGCTAAGTAACCGAACGACGACAATCTTCTTTCTCGTTTGTTTTCGAATATCATTTTTATGTTTTTCAAAACTGCAGAACAATTTACGTGTACTGATTTAAATGCTGCGTCGTTTACTTTTTTCCCCCCTCAGTAATGAATAATCATTTGCCCAAAAATTATGAAGGAGATAAATAGACTCAACGTTACGTAAGATAAGTACCCACAGTTAATGAATAATAAACAAATATATGTAGAAAAAACATGTTGCACGACACTTTGTTTTAGTCAAAACTGATTAAAATACTTTATATTTCATAACAGCGGTAAACCTTTTTTTTATTATCCTTGATATTGTACCTATAGAAGTCAACCCCAAAAAGGTCATCGTCCCAGCTCACATTTTTAAACTTGACATTATTATATTGTAGTTATGAGTGGGGGGTTGGAAGCAACGGGAATCCTGTATTGTGTGTCACTCTTCTTGTTATACTGCAAAATTGGCGGCGTCCATTAAGATATAATAAAAATGTTTACTTAAAAGTAGCTGTTAGCTATCATATTTTGCTTTAAGTACCCGCCAAGCCAAATAAATAGCTAAAAACTTTAGCTAGACTAAATTATCGTTTAAAGCTAAGTAACAATAATTATTTAATTCGTCATAGTTAAATTCTTAATAAACGCTTACTGTATAATTATAATGATTGATCAATGTCACTAAGCTCCTCCCCTTTCAAAGATGAAGCCTAACTGCAAGTTAGAAAAATCCTATCATTAAATTAACACGTCTGCAGTGGCAAATTCGAGCGTGTTCCACATTAATCCTACCTAACTAAGCCAGTTCTATTTCTTACAAACATCCTCTTAGAAAATCCATTCCGGTAGTAAAAAAAATTAAAATTGAAAAAAAATTGACATTTTCCATAAATAAAATTCCCCATGATACCGGTATGCTTTAAAATTATGCAAGTTTCAATGCTCTCTATGTTTTGAAAGCTGAGCATTTTGAATGAATTATAGAAACCTAATCAGACGCAAAAGTTCGGCAAATATCTGAAGCAATGTTACTACTGTATTAACAATGTTTTTACACACCTGCTACTTTTTTGTTACATTGTTATCACAGACTAGTAGCCTAATGCTTATTAGAGTGTGGAATGTTACTTTTGAATTTTTATATTATTTTTATATTTATTGAATTAACCAAATCTCAAAACATCCGGTATAATTCGAATTTAAATCAGCTGCACTTTACGCACAAGCAAAGCTTTTAACGACGTATTATTCATAAAAAAAATATACAGTATATAGTACAAAAAGTCGACATAACCTAAATCTTAAAAAAAATGTGAAGTTTCTGGTACAGCAATGATTAATCTCTTAAAAGACAGAATTTAGATAATACTTTTTATTAAAATACCTCTGACCAAAAATAAATAAATAAAGCGGAAAACTTGCAACTATTTCCTTAACAAATTTAATAAAATTCCAAACACGCAGCGGGAAAACATCTGACGAAATGTTTACGATTAGCTGTTTGTTTGCCGGTTAACATATCCACTGTTGGTTATCGGATGTTATTGCTTAAGAAAAGTGCAAATATTTATGATAATCTTCATCTTTTGATAAATTTTATTTCCGGATTTTGTCAATTTCAATGCATTACTCAAACGCACACTGTTATTCTCTCCCCCTATCTCAATTCTCAAAAACATTGTAATCCTCTCTTCACCTACTGCGGTCGTCTGACGCAATGTCATTACAAAACCACTGGCTTCATTGATAGACAAAAATAAAGAATGTCAGAAAGTTCAAACATTCCTTTTATTACATAATGGTTAACGATAATTAAATTTTAAATTTTGTTAATTCTCCTCTCTACAGAATACCATTTTCCGATTAGACATTCCATTTTTTTTTTTTTGCCTTTTCAATACATCAACATTTCACGCTCAAATTAACGATTGAAGAATATATTTCCCCCTCTTTTTAAATACTTTGTTGCACCTGTATAATACTTCACAGCGTTAAATCATTATTGACACTTTTTCAAATGATTGAAATTACCTTTCAAAAAGAAATTCAATTTGGCGATTTACCAACCTCAATTCATTTCCATACATCATGACATAAATAAACCTAGTATAGTATATTGTATGTACAGTATATTTAAGCATAAAAAAAATAATAATAAAATATTAAATTTTCTTTTCGACAAACACGAATCAAGTCGGTCATATTCTCGTTGCGGTATCTTATCAGCGTTAAATGAATCAATTTTTCTTTTTCTACCTCAAAAATCTCAAAATGCATGATAAAAAAAAAAAAAAAAACGAGAAAAAAGATTAATGATGATGATAAAATGATTGAGTAGGAGAAACATCCTTCAAGGAAAAGTCACTTAAAAAATCATAATAATAATACTCGTAATAAAAAAAAATTTTTGAATCTTGATCGTCGTTAGCCATTGCATGCGATGTTATCGCGTAAAAAGCCACACGTCATTAATTTAAAAATAAAATTCAATGATCGCATGAGCAGTACAAAAAAAATAACAATCATAATAAAAAAATAAACTTTATAATTGTACCAAAAAATTTAATAAAAAAAAAATAAATAACAAAGTTTTCAATAACAGTTTTCTTTTTAAAAAAAATCTTGCCCTTCATTAAGGAAGTGAAAATAAGTCTTTCAACCGTATATTATTCGTACGTATTCACTAATGTTCCCTTTTTTTACGAATGTCTTATTACTACCGTATATCTTTTATATTATTTTAAAAAAAAAAATGTATATCCCTTTGTTTCTAAACCAAAAAATTTTTTAAGAAAAAAAAATCATTTTACAGTTAGAACGCCATCAATTTTTTTCTGATGAGGAAATGCAACCCCAAAATGCTTGTTTTCGTGCTATTTTTTTCTAATATTGCGTCGTATGTGATGAACTCTCTCACATAGAAAAACGCATTTCACCTCCGCTACCTATCGCCCAACCTAACCTATTATATAATAATCCTCAATTCAACCTATAATAATCAACGTCCAGAAAAAAAATAACATTGTATAGTTAGCCTAAAAAATTAAAACCGCGTTAAAGGTCAAGTTAAAATTTTTTAAAATTACAATATTTTATTCTTCAGGTGGCGCTCTTTTTTTTCTTCTCTCTCTTTCTCGTTTTTACTTCCCCTTTATCTCACTAGTACTTTAAAAAAAATCGAATTTTTTAATGAACCATCCTTCTCTTCTTTATCTTATAATGTTATTAGTAATTTGGCATTGGCTAGCTATTTGATATGCAAAACGAATAGTTCATTTTCCGGAAGTCAACTCTTGTCAACATTTTCTCTCAACATCCTAACGTCGAATTTTGCTCTATTTATAAACGCATATTAGCATAATAACCCGTCATTATTGAAGTTGATAATCTCACGATTTCCAACCCAAAAAATATTACATACTGGATGACAACCTATTAATTTTTATAAATAAACTCAAAACAGGGAGCGAAAAATTGCGTAAGGAAAAACGATTTAAAACCGTGTGGAAATACATTATTCACATCAAATTTAATCGCGATGTATAATTAATTGAGATAATAAAGAATAACTTCTTAAAAAAATCAACTTTTTTAAAAAACAACCGCGGGTATTCAATACTATTTGGAAATAAATATACAGTAATAAAATGAAGAAATGGTAAATAACGATTTCCAATTACTGTACATGTAGGCTACTGTATTTAAATTTCATATGATTCTTGAGCCTTTATATCGGGTAGCTTGATTTTTGACTTATAGTTATTAATTTATTTTATTAGATATTTTCAATCAAATAGATGTAAAATAATTTTATATCAGTAATAATTATTATTCATTACGGTAGTAGAAGAGTTCCAATTGCTTTTACCTTTTTCTTGATTATTTTTTCACAATTTGTAAAAAAAAAAAAAAAATTATTTACATAGAATTATGGTTAAGGTTTTTAGTTATCATAACTATGTGAAAACTTTCCAATGAGATAAAAAAAAATAATTTAATAATGATTGGCTATCATAAATTGGAAAATGTTAGTATTTATGATAGTCTTTCACTATTTTTTTATTTTAAAAATTGCACTTTATTTCGAAGTTCAACTTGATCGCCACATTTCTTACTCTAATAAAACGCTAATCAATTTTAACGTCAACTAAAATGCAAAATAAATAAAATATATAATTACAGCATGTAAAAAATTATAAAATCATATCATAAAATTAATGCTTGCATAATTTGCCATTTTAAAAATTTTATTTAAAGCATAATTTTTATCAGTACTATAATTAATTTTGTCACACGTTGAATAAGCTTAAAAGTCATGAAATGACCTAAGATCCTAAGCCAATATGCTTTTATGTCGTCATATCGTTTCTGGATAAGTGTGTTGAAAAACAATACTGTACTGTACTCTAGAGTGCCAGCCACCAAAAGTCAAGTGTCACTATTATAATTATTTAAGCAAACAGTATGATTAATGTACAGTAAAGTTAAACCGCTTTTCATTCAGTGTTACCTGTCTCGTAATACGTCTGACACGTACATAATTTGCAAAATTAGCATAAAGTTCATAGCTTTGCCTGCACAAGCTTTGTTCCTTGTATATATTCACGTTTCCCCCCTTTGACATTAAGAAATTAATTAATTAATTGCAAGCTTGTCAATTATTTTCATTTTGTACTGTATTAATGTATACGGTATTATAGTTTCGCCCAAGAACTTCTTACATGTACACCGGTTTGTTGTAGTTTTTTTTTTTTTTTTTTTTTTTTAAATAATTTAATATTTTAGTTGCGGTTACTCAAACGTCTTTTATCTTTAATTTTTCAATTACATTACATTCGAAAATTTTCTAGGTATTGGTATTCCCCTAGCTACATGAACTTCTCACCCAAACAGCCACCTTGTAACGCTCCAGCAACGGAAATAAATGCAACGCGTGTAAACCTCATAGAAAAGATTAGAAATATTAGATATTCCACATTCAAAGCTGATGAAAAACAGAGAGAGAGAGACAGAAAAAAAAACTTCAATTAATTAGTTATCTTCGTCTTTTGCAATCATTATGATCATTGATAGTCAGCTAAAAATCCCCAATGTTTTGGCTTTTTTTCTATATGCCCTGTTCTTTTTTAATGCCAGTGTGAAAGGTGAAAAGCACGATAAAGAAAATGTTACGGAAAATAATAAAAACGACTCTTTTGTCTGAATGCTAGACAATAACGACAAAAATATTAAGATGAAAGAAAAGAAAAAATAAATACGAAGAGAATGAATTTCCGCGTTTGTGATAACGGGTTCTCCTATGAAATATTTGCACGTACGCTTAAAGTTTGCAAAATACAAGTACAATACATGAACATGCATACGCACTAAATAAACACTAAAATCTTACAAACATTAAAACATTAACAAATTTAAGTTTTTAACATTTCTTCGAAACATTTTTATACTATCTTCAATCATGTTTTTGAAAATGTAATATAGACAAAATATCGTCGGAAGAATGCTATTTAAGTTTGGTAACAAACCATAATAAAAAAATAAAAAAAGACAGATCAATAAAAGATAAAGAAAATAAATATTTTACTTTTAATTATAATTTCTTAGTAATCTGTATATTAAATTAAAATTTAACTAAAATATAAAATTAATTGAAATCCTCAGGCCAAATGCTTGGGTCAGCTCGGATTTTCAATGTTGGGTTTTGTAAATTTTATAATGACCGTAATGATGGGAAATAAGTTGTAATTTGTGGGTGAATTAATGTTAATCGCAATGATAATCAGCTGAACAGGCGACTGTGCATCGTTGAACACCTCCTCTTAAGATTGGTATAAATGACCCACAGTCAGCTGATCCCCGTACTTTGTTTTGCAGTTTGCGATCTGTAGTTTTGATTTATTTCATCGTTTAATACATGTACTTAGTTGCGTTGTGCTTTGATAGGCAGCATATCAGCACTTCTGAGGTGAAAAGTATTAAGTCGCAATTTTATTAAAATATTTTTATGTAGACTCCGCATTGCCAATTGGACTAATATATGATTTGCATAATTATAGCTTTGTGATAATGCTGCATTATATTAATATCTTATATTATATGCATTATATTGCAAAACATTTAATGTGCCATTAATAATTTAAAAAAAACAATAATAATAAAATTATTAAAATTAATTTTAAAATAAGTTACTGTGGTTGATATTATATACCATTATTATTCAACAAAGCAATAATTACCCACTGGAATGCGGTAAAAAACAGTTTTTATTGCAACTTAGTGTTGATATTATTACGGGTTGAATTCACATACAATCATTATTATTGTTGTAAATATTTTAAAAATTGTAGTTTCGCTAATTATGTGGTTATCTAAAAAAATTAAAATCATCCAGAAATTTGCACAACATTTTAAAGAAGTAGTTTTTACATAACACAACACATTTTGGTTACAATAATATTAATTTTATCTATTCTAAAGCAAAATAAAAAAAAGCGAAAGATAACACCCGGTATTCAGTAAGCCATGCTTATTATAATACCGCAATTTACTGATATTCAAATTGAAGCATAACTCTATAAAACTCATACAATTTAAACCATGATAATTTTAAAACCATTTAGAAAATAAAATTGACAACGGGGTTTTCTGTTCAAAATAGGAACTATCGCTACGACATTATCAGACCCAAGACTGAGGAAATACGATTGTGTTAAAATATCTTTGTATTATTATTATTATTTCATCATGAGGATACGCGAAGTAATTACATGGTCGTTTAAATGTTCCAGATGCAGGCTTATTGATAAAGTACTATGATATGAAGTAGCAGTGTCCACTGTATAATTATACACTATCAGCTTTCGCCAAGAAAATAGCCCACCCTCAAAGTGACAAATGATTGATTCACAATCGAGCTGTGTTGCTTGAAACGCTTATTACACAATATTTAAATAACTTTTCAATAGTTTTTTTTTTTTAAATATTCAGTAATTTATTATATAACCCCGAATCATTAAAAAATAGCGATGTTTCTGGTTCGACGCTTAATTGCTAGGTGATTACACCCATTTCCTTTTCATTATTGTTATTACTGCTAAAACTCCTACCGATACTTCCTTGATTTCAACATCAGTAGTACCGGTAATAATAATTATCAAATCAAATATATGACCAAAACACCAAATAATAAAAAAAAAAAAACGTTTTTCGTACTTCGATTACGTGTAAAACGATAGATATGGAACCTCCCGCGGCGCATCCGTTCAATACCAAAGCACACGTCAAACATTTTTACGAGTTAATTCGCTTTGTAAAAAAAAATCATTTAATTTGACGAAACAATGTAAATTCTGTTTTAATCATATCTATCTACAACCGATTCGTTTAACTGCCCACGTGTTTAATAATTTAAAAGTAAAAATATGAATTTACTGTATTTCTTAATTTATATTTCTAAAAAAAAAATAATAACGTCAGCCAAAGAAAATTTCAAGGAAACATACAGAAAAAATAAATACATTACTACTAATTGTGTTATGGTTATTGTAATTGTGTAGTAATTTGTGGGGAGAAAAATGAATAAAAAAGCGAAAATAAAAGTAAAACGTTACGAAGGTAAAATGCTACATTGCGGTTTCTCATACACTCGATACAAGAGATTCGGTCACCTGCGCATGCGTATCCAGCGTGTAGCGGGTTCTTCCAACATCATTAATCGTCAACAAAATAACATAGGAAATAGCGTGCGTGTGGCCAAACGCCATATTACTATTCATATTTTAATTACGCTGCAATTTTTATTTCTATACATACAGTATTACAAAATAATAATAAAAAAAAATTTTATTACAAACGTAAAAATAAAAATAAAAAAAGTAAATCTTTCTGTCACGTATCGCTTTGCGAGTATGTGAAGCGGTCAACTGTTTCACACGACTAAATATACCGTTTACGTTTTTATCACCGCAAAGTCTATTGTATATAATTAAAAAAAACCGCAGAAATAACTCCGCGCGTTTGAGTCCACAGACTACGAACTGTTATTAAAACGTAAAATTACATTTCGATTTCAATTTAATTTTATGTCTCCCTCTCTCTCTCGACATAACGTATTATAACGTGATAAAGTTGGGTTCCTCCCATGTCGTTTACACGCTACATGAAACGCGCTCCAAGAAACGGTATGATCCTAAAAGGTCGTATGATGTTTCCTCCCATTCAACCTCAGTCCCTCCCTCCGACGCCACGGTTACACCTTACGAACACATTCGATTTAACAAAATAATACCTCGCAATACAACACCAAATCTTGCTTTATATTGAGAGCAGACCACATTTTTTTTTTTTTTTTTCAATAAAAAAATTCGCTTGGTTACAATTGTATCTTAATTTAATTAAATCGGCATCCAAAAGCGGTTTGATAGAAATTCAATCTCGGATCACGTCATAAAGTTTGACGAGTGTGTGTTACGCCCGTAAGAGAGAGAGCGCTAACTCGCAGATCAAGATCATTATTATTCTCTCCTCAGTCAAAAAGTCACGTGAGCGAACGGATTCCAGATACTGCAAGTTGAAATTAATGCGAACGAAAGATAGTTCAACAAGTCATCTTACTTCCACTTACGAAATTAATTACGGAGCAAATGGCGGTACACCTGTTTCGCATTACATAAGTATAAGGAAAGTGAATAGTCAGCTTTTATACGTAATCAAAATGCTAAAACAAAAGTTAATTTTTTTTAACTAATCGAATCAATAAATAAAGAATAAAGCAAAAAAAAAACATGCAAAAAATTTTGCGTACGATATGCTAATGATCGAACCTCATTACGGGATATCTAGTAATACTGTATTTATATTATCCTAAATCGGATAATTTAAATAAATAATTATGCAATAAGAATACCAAAATTAACAGTAGATGCAAAATGCTTCAGTAATATTCTACATGACATGTATTAGAATAGAAAGCATTTTCAAGTTTGAATAATTATTATTGACCTTTAGCATAGATAGAAAAACGTCGTGTTAATTGTGAGCTTGCGGTTAAGCCTTTTTATATTTTTCTTATGTTTATGATGTGGACATTTGAATTATATACCGCATAATACCGGTAATAGATAAAAGTTAAGAAAAAATTGTATTTGTATTTTTTCATAAAACTCCTAACTTCTGAATTCATTACAGCTTTAGGAATAATTAATTTCCTTTTTTAACTGTTTAAAATAAACATAAAAATTGAAATTTTTACGTCATAAGAAGTGGAGTTAAGCATAAGAACAAGGAAAAAAAAAGCTTAACCGCAAACTCACTATTATGTTTAATCCGAATACAGTTTAATATTATTGAAACGTAACGACCCTTTTTTTTTTAAATTCAAATTAAAGCAAGAGCTAAATTTGTCCGAGAAATAATAATTTCTCAAAAAATCGAGAGCATTAAATTCATCCAAAATAATAATTGTGCATTTCGGATTTCTGTTTATAACTTACTTAAACTTAATTTTTTTTGTACTGCACAATAAATGATTTCAAATCTACATTGAATTAACCTAAATTAATGAAACTTAATAAACCTTATTTTAACACTTCGATTCATTTTGTTTCATTGTTTTTTTTTTTTTAAATACTGTATTATGCTGACTAAGCATTTGATAATTTGATTAAAATAAGTTTTTTTTTTCAAAAAAAAAAAATCGAGATCACAAATAATAGAATCTTCTTTTGAAGTTAAATAAAATAATTTAAAAAAACTACTTTTTTAAATAAAAAAAACTTGAAAATTTTACTCTGTATACAATTTTAAACAGAGTTTGTCATCTCCATAGAAGTGTAGCTTCACACCCACTACTACCACACTTTATCAAATAAATAGGTTTATCACGCATCAAATAATAATTGAAAAAAGCATCACATTTTTTCTCCTAAATTCTATTAAAAAAAAAAAGATACGAATAAAAAAAAAATAAAATAACATCATATTATACAAAAGATATAGTGTCGAAGACCTAATTCTTTTCTTCTCGTATCTAAACTCAAGTTAATCCTATCTTTTATTAATTAGCAACATTATACGTTGTTGCTAAACCCGAAAATTAAAAAATATATGCGCCATATATTTTTTTGTCTCTTATTTTTTCATCTTCCACTTATGAGAGCTCCCGGAAGTAGATTTTCACTCCGCCTCAACAGTTAACTTGACAAAATAAATAATAATGAATTGCAAGAAGCACACACACACATACACACGAGACACCGTAAACTGCTAATTCGCGTGACATCTTTTGCTGTTATTGTTCATATTATTATTTTTTGATGAATGCGCAGTTGAGGTGCGTGCGTGCGTAGATAAGATATCGTGCAATAGTCGTGGTACCAAATCGCACGTACCGGAAGAAGCAGAATGGCGGTAAAAAGAGTGCAGACTGGACGCAGACGCCCCAATTCATTTTCTCTTCTCTCTTTCTCTCTCTCTCTCTCGCTGGATCTTATTTCAAAAAAATATCTTCATTTTTTGAACTGGAGTTGAAAGATGGTCGAACGTGACGAGAGTTAAATCATTCAAGCGCAAACTGCTTCTTCCACAACAACCACCACCACAATCGTTTCCGGAAATGAAACGCGACCCCCGCCATTCACAACCAGGCATCCCTATTAGGAGCATCACATTTGATTGTCTAAACAAAAATATCAGTCGGTGTTTTAGTGGAACAAAAATCACAAAAACGTCCACATACAAATATGGGTGGCAAACCGAAAACGATCTTTTTTTTTTTTGTCACTTCCCGTCATACAAATACACAAAAACAATGACAATCGTCTACTTTTTTTAAAAAAAAAAAATACAATCGACGCCACTACAAGACGCCGATTTTTTTTTACATGCAAATGGCGCATTCAACTTTTAAACTTTTCAAGAAAAATAAAACATAATGATAAAATCTTAATTAAAAAAAAAAAAAAAAATGAAGCATCACTTTGAATTACTGTATCGCTTTTTAATGTTTATTTTTATTCTTGAAATTGTCTGAATAATTAAAAAAACATTAAAACGCCAAAATAAATTTATTTTTTGCAAGTTATATATTATTATTTTTTTTTTAAGATTATTTATTGAGTAATTTAAATTTCTTCGCAATTATATAACGCTTATTCGTGATTATTATTATACCAATAAGTAAACAATGGTTTCTCGTAATGGTTCCTTAAGATAATAATAAAAAGTTTTTATATTTCCGGAATAAATCGAAACGTTTAGTGTTGAAGCGGTAATAAAAAATAAAAAAGAGGCAATTGATCGTCAGTTACGCAATAATAGCTTTTCTAAACTTCAAATTACTTAAAAGAATCATAACATGCTTACATTTTATTAGTAAGAAATTATTAGCCTCAAACATTAAAATATTGCTAGATGAAACATTTGACGCTTCAAGAAACGTTAGTTAATGCGGCCATTTGTCGTTGAACCTCAGCTGTAACTAAATATTAATAGTCACATAATGCATATGCGGATATGCAACATTATGTAAATGTGTGAAAGTTTAATCATGGAATGCGACTAACTTTCAATGACACACCACTTAAGCTTTAACTTCTCAACGAGATTTTTCTCAAAGAAGAAAAAAAAAAATAAAAGAGTTCAAAGAACTGGCTTACAATTCGGGCTCGTGTCAAAACAAACGTATTTTATAATTGGTAATCTACGATATTAAAACAAGTTTTAGAAATTGATAAGAGATTGTTCATAAAAATGATGCAAAAATCTTAAACTAAGTTTATTATTATTATTTTTTTTTTTTTGCATTACAGTATTAAAAAGTTCGCCGATTATCAGTGAACTGATTATAATCTCAAACAACACAAAAACTTAAAACTTTGGAAATTTAATTAACCGGTTTTTCTAGTACCGGTATTGCATTGATATTATTGTTTTAATACTTGGACCCCGTTTCAAAGAGACAACATTTCATTATTAATAGTATTGAGCATTGTGTACTCTGACCCTGATAGTCAGCATACACTTCGAAAATATAAAGCAAATAATTATGAAACTGGACTCCAGTCTATGCCTAAAGGAAAATATAATTATGACTGTAATTACAGTATTATTATCTATGTCAATTACCTTTTGAATAATATTAAATGCACCGAACGAGATTGTCTCCCTAATAAGGACTATTCTTTTATAAATTCCTCGTTTTGTTATTAGTTTCTAATACCGTAACTATTAAAACTTTTACCTAGAAGCAGGACGCCTTCAAAAAAAATCTTTCATAATTAGCGTTTACTTTAATTAAACAAGTTTAAATATTTCAGTGGAACACATTTGCACGCTATTTTCGCTATAAATTCATTGAACAAGATGGTTAATTGAGCAAATTATAAAATATCCTGGGGTTAGAAAATATCAGTCTATAACCTTTAAAAGTTAAAAGCATTAAGCAGCACTAAGAATTTAAATTAAAACTGCATTAAAACTAAAGACTTTTTCCCCCTTTTTTTCCTGTGGGAGATATTGATTAGGCACTTCTTGTTCAAAAAAATGTAAAATAATGACAACGTTTAATTTTTTTAAAAAAAATTGTAATACTGTAATTGCATACCGTATACGATTACATGTAAATACTGGTAGATAAATTTGACATAAATCCAACAATTTCACTGTTCAAAGAGCTGCCTTAATTTTGCATGCGCTTTCGAGAAAATAATTTCTTAAAAAGTATTTTTGGGTTAAAATTTTGCTTGTCACAACTTATTTTATTAATTTTCAATAAACTTTTTAAAATTTGGCTTGCTGTTAAAAAAAAATTTATTTACCAGTATTTAAAAAAAAATTATTTATCTAACTGGTTTTTAATATATTAAATAACATTAAATTTTAAAAAAAGACCATAAGTGGATTCAAAGAATTGGTTAAGGAAAATTTCCGCACAGGAAATGAAAAACAATCAATTTCCAATTCTTTCAGCAAAGCAATAAAATATGTGAAATGATCGGCGGATTAGCCATAATAATTATTATTTCTTTCCAACACAACACCTGATTTACAACGATAATTAAGTAAATTCCAAAGATAAGAAAGAAGTAATTTTGTTTTACCCCACTCGCCCTCCCCTTCACACTTATCTCTTTCGTTTATAATACGTTCGTAGAAAATAATACAGAAAAAAAAAAAATGTTAAAAAAAAAAAAAAAAACCATCCTCCATGTTCGTTTTATATCAACTCGGTCGCTTTCTTTTTCTCATTTCAATAGGCATCATGGTTACACTTTAATATCATTTCAACATTTTTTGGTGGTTTACCTATTCACTTAACAACAGCCGACATTTACTTTTTTGAATTTCCCCCACCCTACGCCCTACTCTCACTCTTTCACTTTTATTATTATTCAATGTAAGAATTGCACATACACAAAAAAAAAAAAAAAAGAATACTAAAAAGAAGAAAAAATTTTTTTAGTTGATGAATGACACGGATTTGTTTTCGCATCTTTCATTGAAACTATGTTAAAGAAAAAAAAAAAAAAAAAATTTGCCATACACATCAAAAAACACGACTTTTACCTTTCAAAAATCCCCCAAAAGAGTGAGCAATAAAAGGTGAATGGGTGGCAATTAGAATCAATTGTGATCTACCACCTTCACAAACTCACAAAATAAAGCTAAATTATTCCACATCAAGCAAAATTCATACTCAAAAAAAAAAAAAAAAATTCCACTTTCTCCATATTTTTTCTATCATTTCTTTTCGACTTTTATCTTTCGGTTAATTTGGCATTAAGCTGTGTCAAAGAAAGAAAAAAAAAGATACTCCTGGCTTTTGTCCTTTCAATCTTACTGAACCTTGGTGAAATTGTCAGTATACATTTTTTCAACTGACAGAAAAGTTAAAGAGTTATCCTTAATTTGAATAAACATGTGAATGTTTCGATAAAACTCCTCAAAAAAACTTTCACTTTCTATTACTTTTCTTTACCCAATTACATGTACCTTTTTTTTTTTTTTTAAAAAAATTGAAATTTGCCCCCATATGGAGACCATCTTTGGAACAAAAATAATTTAATAAATATTTTGAAAATGTAGACTTGGACTGCATGGTCAAACATGTACAGTATTTAAAAATAAACCTAATCAATTTTTATGCATTGTACTCGTAACTTCAAACTTGTTTTTGCTTATCAATTAAGAGTTCCAATTTTCACGGGTTCATTATTTTGTCGCCCGCCCAATATTATTGTCGTGTTCTCAAATTTCTGCGTCTTTTTGACAAAATACTAGTAATATTCTTTTAAAAAACCGAACCCTTTCATGCACTGCATAATTACATGAAAAAAATACGCACACAATAAAAATATTTATTTTAACCTAAATATTTTGCATTTATTCACCTGTCACATACAAAATGAATCAAATGCGGCTAACGGTTAATAATAAAAAAAAATTAGAGCCATCGAACTGAAAAGATATCATTTGAAATAAATTCTTTTTAAAAAAAAAAAAAATTATAAGTGAACCGTTACCGACACACAACCTTTATTCTACGTTAAGAAATCTGAAAAATGCATCATAAAATAAATATTTTAACACCCTAACAAAAGTTGAAAAGTTCTGCTCGAATATCATTGCATATTATTATTTTTATTATGTGTATCGCTTAAACGTCGATACCGATCGGACGCGGAAGAAAACCAATAACATTTCCCAAACCGCGTCTAGTTCTACGCTGCATTTTATAGCCAAATAATTGTAGGAAGTTACAAAACGCTAAGTAAACTTATCTCGTGTGAATTTTCACGTCATATCTTAAAAAAAAAAAAAAAAGAGAATGGAAATTTATTTTCCTTCCATGAAAATTCTTCCAACCTTACAAAAACACTTTTAAGTTTTCAAATTTGCTTAAAATATTCTCGCTTATAAAATTATAAAAGACCACTAACTACGAGTACCGTAGGCTATATTATTTTTCGTAAAACTTTACTCGAGTAGCCTTTTAATAAAAATTGGTATGTTCTTACCACCCAGCAAACAGTACTCAGAATAACGTAATAAAGACGTTTTCAAGTGTTGACATAAAAATATTTTTTAAAAAAAAGTAAACTTAACCATTTACTATTTACAATAAGGTACAGTACTACTTGCACATGTACATGTACTTCAATAAATACCGTACTATAATTTTGAAAACTCAATACGGCAATTTGTATAAAAACAATTGAATACCACTTGCTGTAAATAAATTATAAGATCTAATCAATGGCAACATTTATTATTATAATATCGCAAAATAATTACCTTAAATTAATTCATGCTGCCTTTCACAAAATATTATTACAGCAGTTACGTTTACCTACGTGTGAATGAATTTTCTTTAATCACTTCGTGATGGACAATTTGTAACGCCATTGACAGTGAGTTATATAAACCACAAAACCTATTTCTCGATGACGTTATAGAAAAAAATTCGAATGTTAGATACGGGCTAGTGCGTAAATCCGAAAACACCTTCAATGGTGCAAATCGCTTAATTAGAAAAAAAATTATTTATTTTCCTGTATCAAATTTTTTTCCACAATAGTGTCAAACTTTACTGAGAAACTTGTGGCCTTCCTGCATAAATGACTCGAACGGTTCAGAGCACCTTTCATCGTGTTTCAATAATAATTATTCCGCCATTCAACAAAAATAATGGTCTAAACTCAATGTAAACGTTAAAGTAGAGCTAATAAAAAACTTAAAATTCTTTGGAAATACCAGGCGACTCCACCTACACTATCTCAAATTTATTCTTGATCTACATTTTTACTTCGACTGATTATGTGTATCGACTATTTTCGAAATATAATTTCAAAAGGAACAACATTCCGAGGTCAAAACTCGCCCATGTCATTTACACCGCACTCCTCCCACTTTCTTAAACAAATATTCATTTATAAAAACTTTCCTTCAAAAAAAAAAAAATAATAATAAGTTAATTACGATGCCACATTTCCTTGTTATATTTTAATGATCAATTTGCTTAAACAAATTCACCAAACGTTTTACTCTCGACTCCCCACTTTCCATTATAATATTAATCCTCGCTCGCTTCAAAGTTTGCGATAACCGGTCAAAAAATTTCAACTTCAAAAAATAATCCTCGCCTTGTTCTTTTTTTCTTTTCCTTTTCAAAATAATAAATTAGCCGATCCTTTTATTTATATTCTTAAATTAAAACGAGGCAATTTGTAAATGTTTCGTTTGTGACTAATAATTTATTTTTTTTAAAAAAATTATTTCTTTTTTGCCTTATTTTAGAAACGATTAATCAATTAGCAAAATCGGATTATACTTAAAACTAATTAACTTTCAATTTAATTGCAACAATTAACTTTCTCACGTTTAACATGAGCTTTTAATTTAATTACCGGATCAATAGCTGTTATAACCGTGCCAATTATAAATTAAGCCAACGAAATTATAAAATCGAGCTGAGTCACGATCAATTTCAATCATAACTAATAGTTGTTATGACTTCACTTTTTGGTTCATAATACATGCAATAAAAAAAAAACTTTTTACACCAATTTTTATTTCAAAAAATAATTATTATGACCAGTAACTTTTGGCAATTTAATTAATTTTATTTTTAACCCATCAATAATACTGTAAGCCTACTCTTGAAACCCATTTGATTATAACTAGTTAGGTACTGATTTAATAATTTTTCAAACACCAACAACAAAAAAAATCGAAATACAGTATTAAATAAAAGTGCATTTCAAAAAGTGAAAATCTTTCGCAGTTTTAAGCCCCAAAATTAAAAAAAAAATATCGAAATGATTATAGCTCTAAAACAGCATCTAATTTTTAAATAAAAATGAAATTCGTTTTGTATAATTTAAGCTTTTAAAAAATGATTTACTACCGGACGTTCCAAATTTTCGGTTACACGTGGTTGAAGTATAAAATCGCCGTCAAAAAAAAAAAAAAAAAACAGCCAAAAATTTCGACTTTTGTGTTTTACCCGTGAATCTATTAGACCGTATCGTCGATTTCAACGCCAATTCCGCTTTAAAACAACAAACGTAGAAACTGGAGGGAGAAAAAATAATATAAAAAAAAAAAAAAATTAAAGAAATCTATACCGAGCTACCTTATTCACGTTTTGGTACTTTTTGAAATACAGGTAGCATCAATAATCATGGACGGACAGAGGTCGGTCATCAAAAAAAAAAAAAATCTGTTAAATAAAACCATCCTAATTTGGCATTTCCTGATGCGCATCAGCGACTCGCTTTATCGCAGAAAAACTTTTTTCTTCGATCCCTAAATACGAGAAGTCGAACTGATTTTTCGATTAAAATTTAATTTGTTGACATGGTGATAACCGATACGATAGTAACAGCCATTAAATCAACTTTTATAATTTAACAAATGTTTGGTTTTTTTTTTTACTGCGCTAAAAAAAAATAATAATTATCAATCAAGTCTATTTTTACTTAGCAAATTGACATTTAAACTATTAAATATCTCCAAAGTTAACTAAGATTATTAAAAAAAAATTTAATATCACCAAAACTTTTAAAATATAAAATGCTTATGTTACTAAACTAAAAAAAAAATTTTTTAAATAAAAAGGGAGTTTAGTTGCAACTGGTTGGTAAGTTGCTCACACTTCATCAAAAAAAAAAAAAAAGTAAAAAAAAAATAATTTTTTTTTCTTCTTTCATTTCATCTTACCTTGTGTTCTGAAATCGCCCAGACATAGGCAGTGCCCTCATCCCACCCATTCAACTTTCTCCGAGATATCCTGCTTTATGCTAAAAATATTTTCTTCTCGTATTTAATACACATTTTGTTTAGCAACTTTTTTCTTTCCCCCCTTTTCGTATCTACATTACCAGACAATATTATCTAACTTTTTTTTTAAACTTTTTCAAAATTGAAATCGGCTTATTAATAATT
Source organism: Polydesmus complanatus (assembly GCA_034692225.1). Classification (NCBI taxonomy): domain Eukaryota; kingdom Metazoa; phylum Arthropoda; class Diplopoda; order Polydesmida; family Polydesmidae; genus Polydesmus; species Polydesmus complanatus. The sequence goes on along the minus strand of JAQGAZ010000241.1, from coordinate 26,545 downwards.
CCATCTCCTCGTTACCAAATTAATACGAAGTGTTAAAAACAAAAATGTAATCAAAACAACAATATTAGCTACTTAATCACGCAGCTTTATTTCCTGTGAGAATAATTTAGGTAGGCGAAATGGAATGTTGACTAATTTTACCGAGTTGACGAAAGCTGGATACGTAGGCGTAACAATAATTATTATTGTGAAGCAATCAAAAAAAAAAAATAAAGTGAGAGAGGAGGGCAAAAGGAAAAAAACTAAACGATCGACTGACGAAATAAAAGAACACTTTTATTATTATTATTCACACGAAATACTGTCCTTGGATATTATCAAAATGGGACACACCTGAGACTGGGACTGTATTATAACAGACGAAAAACCATGTATGGAATTTCTCGTTCTCACGTTTCACATTAGATTTTGAAGTGAGAAGCGTAGTGGTGAAAAGCGAATCTAACGGTCATTTTGATGGTCACGAAAATTCGTGCTCTTAATTCAAACAATTCGTAAATAAAAAAGAAAAAAAAAATGCTTTTTGTTTCTAAACTCGAAATTAGGTGATGTGATGTACTAGTGGATTATTATCCCATAGACAACGTCACCTTAAAAACATTATTTTAATACATTTTTAAATGCGTAACTTAGTTTCGTAGACCTGGAATCGAAATTATATGAGATTTCGCGAGAACGAAAACACAATAGCGTTCATTAAAATAGGGCGACCTAGTTCATTTTCTCACAAACAAGACGTTGTTAGATAATAATAATAAAAAAGAAGTACATTATTGTTATTCGAGATATTATTACGAGTTTATAAAACCTATTTTTGCTTTTTTAAGACATTAATGACGTACGAACCCGCTTTTGAAATCTACATTATTCAAAAAAAATCTTTCAATGACCTTTTGTAAATCGCGAAAATAACTTTTTCTGTATTAAAATTAATGTAGAAATAAATAATTGAATAATTACCTGTTGCTCCGTGTTGAATAGTTAAGACGAATGCGATAATAATCCTGATGAGTTTGGCAGCTGATTGAGCAGAAAAAGCAGACAGTTCTCTTTCGTTTTGCGGCTTCATCTTTCAAACAGTTTTTCTCGAAGAAATAAATCACAATCAAATATTATATTTTCTTTGAAAAAAAATTGTTTATATATTTTGGTTTGTTTCGATGTAAAATTTGTATCACAATAATAGGTGTAGGCGGGTGGTGATTAGAGCAGAAAAAAAATTGAAGGCTAACTGCATTCGCGAACTGAACGAGTTAATTAAGATAACTTATTTTCAATTTAAGAAGAAAAAAAAAATTTTTTTTTAAATAAAAGTCACGCACGGATTTTTATTATTATATCCCTTTTGTGTAATGGTGAATCTCTCTTTCTTCTTCGTGTCTATTAGTTTCGACTCCAAATCCTCGTTTGGAACCCACGTAAAGAATGGAAAACAACGAAGAGCATGGTATGAATGCTGCCGAAGAAAGTGGAGGGAAGACGGCGGTCACGTTCGAGCTAATAAACGGTACGAGGCTTAACGATCACGTTTTTCCCGTTCATCTTCACCGCGCGCACATACACGTTTGACTACTTTAAAAAGATTTTTACCTGCTGCTTCTTGCTTTGCTTGCTACCCTTTTTTTTTTCTTTTAGCTCACCTTCTTCATTCTCGTTTAAACCTACACGTTTCCTTAAACAGGCGGAACAACTTTTCTTAATTCTCCAAACAGAAAATGAAGTTGAAGGGGAGGAATAAAACATCAATAAAAATGGAGGTTAAAGACGCCGCGCATGCGCGCTAATACGAACCGCCTTCAACAAGTGGCCACTACATGGAAGAAGAAGAAGAAAAAAATAAATACTTTTTTTGGTTAACAAATTATATTTTCATCTTTATTTTGACTGACAACGAAAGTTTCATAACTTTCACCATTCAATGTCAAATGTTTGATAATAATTGTTTGATCACTCGGAAATTAATTTAACGATTTTTTTTTTGTATTAAAAGGTTTTTCAATGTTTACCGAGTTATACCCACGTAAAAAAAATCAGTTAAGAGAAATAATACCGGTATACAGTGTAAAATTGACTTAATATTCTATTAATAATTCAAAAATTTAATAAAATTATAAGAAATCTGAAAATTTACGTTTGACCTTGCATAAAACAATTATTCAAATAATATTTTTTTTTATAAGTAAGCAGCCTACGGTGATAATAATTTGTTGCCAAAAGGTTAATTTAATACTGTATTATTATAGTTCAATGGTTAAATAATTAACGTAACAACCGATGTGATTAAAAAAAATTAAAGAAACGAAGCAGGAAATAATTACAATATCGAAGCTAAATCATTTGAAAATCTTAAATTTTTAAAAGAAAATTTAATGTTTGAATTAAACAAATTATATTATACATTGCACCCAACTTTTATTTAAACGTTTTAAGATTTTTTTTTTTTTTTTTAAACAAAAAAAAAACGTTAAAGCACTGGTTGTATATAAAAAAAATTTGTGGCCAATAGTTCAAGTTAAACCAATTTGAAATACAATTTTTGTATTAAAAAAATCCATTTTTAAACCGGTATTCCAATATTTTTTTTATTTTATTTGCAGCCCTTTTTTAATACCGTATACTATACATACAGTATAAGAATAAACCAATAACAAAAAAAAAATAATAATAATCAACGTTTAGTTTTGAAAGCATAGCTAAATGGGCTTTGATTCAAATAAGCAGAGCGTTTCGCATAATGAAGCGATGGCCAGTCAAGAGATTTTGGCCCCTGCTGGCTGTCTGGTCACGTAACCTCTACATAACCGCAAGTTTCAAAGGAATTGCAGAGGGTTTGGAAAGGAAGGAAGGAAAGAAGGATGGAGAGATGCAACTAAGAGGTCATGTACGGCTCCAGTGGTGAAGATTCGAGTTGACCCACTAGAAAAATCTATGTCGTAATTTGAGGGTCGAGAGAGAGAAAAAAAATAATAATTCTGAGCTTAGTACACGCAGAACGAATTAACGCGTTCATAGCCATCAAAAACGTTTTGCCATATTATACGTGCGCGCACACACACATAGGTTACTTTCCAAAAAATTATGAGTGAACTTGTAAAGCTCAGTCCGGTCACTCACATTTTAATTTTACTTTTTTTTTTTTTTTTTAAAAAAAACTCCTCTATAACACATTCAAGTACCGGGTACTGTAGTACTATCGAAGGTGAATAGTGATCAGATCGAGTGTTCTCACATCATACTGAACGCAGATGAATATAGTTGCCTTATTTATTTATTTATTTTTCCCCTTCAGTTTAAACCGCGTGAGGAATAAATACAGAGCACACCGGCTTTTATTTGTCTACCCGTCACATTTTAAACTCGTTGTTTATACAATCAAAAACATACTCTTAAGTAGATTTTGAATGGAACGTATTGTGAAGAAAGATTTATTTGACTTGGTAACAATCGTGAGCTTTCTCATTTTCGTACGTATGATGAACTGGCGCATACTAATTAGTAACAATGATTGACCAGAAAGTGGTTAGTAGTTAAAATTATGCTCAGGTTCTCACGTCAGAGACTAAAGAACATGTCAATCATTTCGTTAATTACTTGAGAAGGCCTTAAGTAGATCTAATTATATGCAAAAACCGCCACAACATCGACGACTTCTTGCTATTTGTAATTATTTATGAAGATCGATCGGAAAAATCAACTCGTGTATAATAGGATAAACGTCAAAACAATCAATTTGAAAATACTTTTATTTGGATAGGGCTTTAAAATTAAAAAGTTAAGCTGAATTTAATAAGATTTATTTTAAAATCAATTCAAATTTTTGGATTTTTTTCAAATTTGGTTTTAGTTTCCTTTTAAAAAAAATAATTACAGTACATGTACATGTATTTACAATTTCGGCAAATATTTAAAGTAAGGGCCTACATTTTATCTCAATCTCAAGCACTTTTATGTTATATCGGTCAATAAACCACGAGTCAATTTGTATTAAGCTGTACAGTATTAATTTTTAAATAAAAAAGTGAAGCTTTACCAAGATTAAGTTAAAAAAAATTTCGACTTTTCGACACATTTAAAAAATCCCCTTAAAAACTATAATAAGATTAAAGATCCTCCAAAAAATATTACTGCTTGAGCAATTTGAGTTTGTTAAAAGTATGTGGAATTTTTCAATTTAGCAGCTGCGTGATTAAAATCGCATACAACTCGCGTTTTAAACCTAAATACATTTTCAAGTGACTGAGTTTGTCTATATGCGTTGAGGGGTGGCACTACGGTGGAACTAAGCCGTCGAAAAATACCAGATAACCGTGAAAAAAAATATAAAATTAAGTGATTAACGCTAAAAGTATTTAACAAGGTGTACCGTTTATTCTTTGAGATTTTTTTTTTCAAGGTTTACTTTTACTTAAAACTTTTTTTAAAAAAAAAAAAGAAGAGTGGGTTGACTCCAGATCACGATTAGTAAGGTATTTCCAAGCGCCGAGACCAGTATCGGCGCGTTTGAGTTCTTAAGTTTTTTTTTTTCAAACAAAAATATCATTCGGAATATCTTTAAAAATGTGTTTTTAAATGAAAGAAAGGAAATATAGTCATCGTCAAAAGTTGAAATATTAGAGAAAAAAATACAAGATATCCAACTGTGAATTTACCCCTCCCTTAAACCTTTAACAAATGTACAGCACACAACGGCTCAGAATAAAAAAACAAAACAAAAAAAAAACACACTTTTTAAACTTTCTCTATTCTTTTCGTACTTTTTTTTTTTTTTAACTATGAGGTCGAGAAAAATGCTATAAAACCAGTCTTCGAGACAACAACAGCAACCGTTTATCCGATGTTAGAGTCCCAAACATACAATGGAAAAGAGCAAAAAGTCAAAAGAAATTTCTCTGAAGATGTAACTTGGAGTTTGACCTCGATAAGAGAAAAATAGAAACGGAATTGTAATGGAAAATTGCGTGATGATGACTATGAAAATAGGATGATTCAAGAGAGGTGAAATCACAAGTAGTGTTAATTATTTGACACCGATGTTTAGCCAACTCTTTTTCTCGAGGTCGCGAGAGCCTTGTTAGACATGGCACAAATTGTCAGCACTTCCTTAACAATTGCCTCTTCTAACTTTTAACCTCAGCGTCTTTACCTATCCGGAAATCATAATCTGAGATGACTCCTAATTTATCTTCATATGCTTAAGATGGGGGAGGGGGGGACTTACGGGTGTCTGTACGCGTTGTGTAACTGTACTTGAATGTCCGGAAATTTCTTAAATAAGCTGACTTTACACTTTTTTCAGGAGTTGATCATGATTAATTTATTTTTGCTAAATCCCTACAAAAAGTAACGTTCAATCGGACGAATTGTGACCGTAAGGACTTTTTAACTTTTAACTTTAGAGGTACTGTATGAGAAACATATTTTTTTAATTTAACTAAAATACTCTACGCGAATAAAGTATTCAACTTTTCAAGAGTAAAATAGTGTATTTTGGTATTTTTTTTATAAAATCAACGAGTTAAATAATAATAATTGCATTGATGAAGCTACTGTATTTGGTTATTTATAGTTTAACACTGCAATAATTATAATGGTTATTTTTGATAAAATTGCTCATATGCAAGGTGAGATAAATGAAAATTTTACTCAATTTTAAGTGAAATTTAATAAAACCATTCTTTAATCTCAATGTTCTCTTTTCCTACTTCCGATTCGACATAATATTAATTTGTAGCAACAATTCATAAATAAATTTAATAATCACTAATTTTTAATTATAACACAAAGTAGTAATTAAAATTTCCCTCATGAGCCTTTTTATAGTTAAACAATTATTTTTGGAGGCTGAAGAAATTTTTTCAATCTCGGTAATTAACTAGGCATTCAATTATCTTTTGTACTCGTAGATTTTTTTTTTTTTTTTGGAAGTATGAACCAATGATTTTCAGAAATAACCATTATTATGCATTAGTAAAATTTAAACAAATCGAAAATTTCCTTATTTGCATTACCGGTATAATTATAATAAAAAAAATTAATTATTTTTAAGAATTCCCTAAAAGGAAGAAGACAAAAAAAAAACCTATAATAATAAAGAAAATTTCTACTTTGGATATGGTAAAAATTCTCATTATAAAAACCTCAACTTTCTTTCAGCAAACATTTTATATAGTGTTTTCTTTGCTAATTTCATGTGCAAACACTTAAACTATTTTCGAGTTCACTTTACTTTTTAAAGTGATATTTGCGTACATAAATTAATACTCTTCCATCATTTAAAAAAAAATTAACTACTTGATAAATATTTATTCATTAAAGCAGAAAATTCATTTCACAGTAAAGTGAACTACCACTTTCCTTCTAAGTTGTCTTGTAAAAAAACTACTCTTACTTATAAAAAAACACTTCTAACATTTCTTTTAATAAGCCTTGATTTAAGTAAACTTCTTAAAGTATTTTTTTTTTTTTCTAAATTTCTATTATAGACTACTAAATAGTAAAAAGGCGTGTCCCAGCAGTATTCGTGTTAGAGAATAGCTTGTTTCTCACCAGGTGATTTAACAAATATTATTAGTACCATCATAACTCTCAGACAACTTGAAAAATATAAAACGGAAAATATGACGGCAAAGAATAATAAACTATAAATATAAATGTCAGTAAAGAAAAATGCCGTCACTCTTTTACTACTTCCGTCTACGCGACCACAGTCATGTCCATCATTCTTTATCAACCTGAACAACTCGGGTCTTTCGCAGGTAAAATCAGGACGCTATTTTTTATCAGTGTTTAAAAAACTCCCATAAACTCAAAAGAATTAAAAAAAAAGTGGTTTACTAATTTTTTTTATTTTTTGAAAACTGATTGATGTGGTTGCTAGAATCCAAATGCACACTTTAAAGGCTCCTAAAAACAAAATTACACCGAATCTCCCTACCATTTCCGTCGTCTGTCCGCTATTTACTCTTGAATTATGTGTACGGAATTGTTAGAAATTTTTAAATTTTATATCAAAAATAATCTAAAAAAAAAAACTATCCTGCAAAACGTCAGGTTGTCAAGGGTCAACACTGTGTCAAGCAGAGATTACCGGTACTAAGGAGTAAAAATAAACGCTAAGAAATGTGCAGTTATTTTTAAATAAATTACACGAAGAGATTTATTGTATTTGTAATTCTATCAAAAAGAATCTTTCGTACAAACGTCCAACTTGAAAATTTGTTTATGCGTTCAAAAAAACGCCACGAGGCGCAAAGCCCATTTTTAAAATTTAAACGACATAATTTTTAAAGATTGATTTGTTTGACCATGAATGAAATTGGACGAATTAAATGATTGACATTCTCTTTGATATGAGTTCGAAATTCATCACTGAAGTTATTCATTAAGTGAATCTCGCCACTTTTTGAAAATTGATAAAAGAAATTATAGGTTTTGAATTAGATAAAAATACCGGTAAATAAAAAAAATATCACAATAAAAACGCGATTAATAAAAGTAATGGTTGATTGCGAATAGTTATGATGAAAATTTGGCTACTAGAGACCCAATCGTTTTTAAGAATTAAACTTTGTCAATTAAAAATGACAATTTAAAAAATAAAAATTTATTTAATAAAATTAATTTAATATTACGATACCGGTATCTTCTCACCGGTAGATAAAAGTGTTTCTTTTACCAGTAGCCAGATTTTCAAACGACTAAAAGATTTTTCCCAGAATTTGTATACAATATACAGTAATAATATAGCATCACAGTCCAAAAATGTACATTCTAGTTTTAACGTGTTCTTAGTTCATTTAACAACTAGAAATAACACCGATAACAAGCCTAATTAAAATTCGTTGTAACAATAATAATAACTGAGCAGTGTGCTAAGCTAAAGTTGAGCCAATAGTAATTACTAAATTTATCTATAATTATTAAAATTATCTAAATGCAACGTTAATATTTGAAACATCATTTCTAAATTAACATGCAAATAATGTTCTAAAACATTTCAATCGCAATCGTTTGTTCGAATATTATTATATAACTATAATTGAGAATTGGGACTAAAGATATTTCAATAGCCAAGTTTAAGAATAAAAAAATTAGGCACACTCACATATTACTCGTATATCTTCAGTTATTGACCTCCAAGAATTTAACCTGCTTATTTCCAGTTAATAGTTAAGGTTTTAGACATATCGAGATTCAAACCAACAATTTCCAGCAGCTGCAAATGTAATCAAAACCAAATAATTAATGTTATTAATTTGTGTAGCAATTTTAAAAACATAAAAAATTAAAAAAAGAGCATTAAAATAAAATAAAAATAAAACTTTAAAATAAATTAAGTTAAACTTTAAATACTAACCTTCACGGTGCCGTTAAACGTAAAAGGGTGTCCATCTCCGTTAACCGTTATGACAGTGGGAGTAATTTGCAATCCATGCACAGCGATATTTCCCAAAATCATTGGGGAATCAAGGTATCCGTAGAATAATACGTTTGAATTTAGTGAGTTCTAAAATTAAATACAACAAATTAATTAAAAATATATCTCTAAAACAAATCATAAGTAGTTGTACCTTTTGAGCATCAAACGCAATCAAGTTATATTTCTTGGCTGCAACAGTATCTATTTAAATAATAATTTTTTTTTATTAACTACTGTATTAATAATTTATGAAAAGTTCAAGTTTTCAAACCTAAGCTGTCGCCATCATCCCAAAACAACTCTCCGTTAGCTTCATTGCTCTCATTAAGAGCGACTAATAACCCAAAAGACTGTTTTCGACTGATAAATAAGAATTTATAAAAAAATGACTTTAATAAAAAATCAGAATAAACTAACCTTGAAGTAGTGGTTTTATTAACTCCTTGAAACGGTAAAATGTAACCGCCTCTAACAGCAATAGTAATAGTATCGAGCGGAGACTCAATGCCGTACCTTGAGCCATGGCTTTGAATGATTTCTGAAGATGGGATGAGATACCAGGAGCCAGATGGAAAGTAAGGGTAAATTCGTGTAACATCTTCGTCTAAAACTGGTAAAATCATTAAACCTGAACCCCATAAAAATTGAGTGTCAATAGTATAGGTTTCTCTATCTTCCGGAAATCTAAGAATAATTTTTAATTAAATCTAAATACGTTTGATATCTTTAAAATAATTATACTCAAAAAATAATGGTCTCGCCACGGTTGTACCATCAACAGAAGCTCGATAAAACAGTGTATACAAATAAGGAAGAAATTTGTACCGAGTTACGTAAGCTTTTAATGATGCTGTAAGAACTTCAGGTCCCAAAGCCACAGGATCTTGATCCTAAAAAAAAAAAAAATGGCTGTAATATTTCGTATTGCAGTACTGGAGTATTATTTATTTTCTATAGCCTACTATTGCATCATCTGTATTATGATTTCGAGAAAATGGATAGAAAGCTCCAAGTTCCATCCATCGTTGGCACAACTTAACGGTAACGTTGCCATTAAATCCGCAAATATCAGCGCCACTTAATGGAATATTAAATAAACTGAAGCTTAAAATGTCTATAAATATAATTAACGTTATTATAAACAGTTCATTCAATTATTTAAAAAAGTTTAGAAATTACCTGACACACTCCGCCTCATATCGTGCCACTCCGAAGCAATGTCACCTGACCACACGCCACCCCAATGTCCATGGCCTGGAAAAGAACTTCGGCTAATTGTAAAAGGTCGCTTCTTTCTCAAAGAAGTTAAAGCTCTTAAAATTAGAAAAAAAATAGCATAAACTTAAATTAACAACGAAAACATTTTCAAAAAAAGCGAATATTTTTACAGATTTGTAGCAATAGTTTCTGAAAATCCATAGAGATTATGCACATTGTAATGAACTGACGCGTGTTGCCGAGCCGACATGCAAACAGTTAAATGACTTAGATGACCGCCTAAAATTTGAGGAACATAGGGAGGATTATCCCATTTATTGTCGGTGCATCCACTTTGACCTCCCGATAAAAAATTTGATGGTTCGTTCATATCCTTTAAGGTTTTAAAATTTAAACAATCAAAATTAAAAATGTAGTAAAATTAAAAGGAACTTACAATCCAAGCTCCATCAAATGGGATTTTATTATGAAACTCTTCAAATTGTACGGCCCAATAACCGGTGGCATTCGCATTAGTAAAATCTGGCCATACTGCATCTCCGGGCCAAACTTTTCCCACAAAATTTTTCCCAGATTCATCCTTTATATAAACATCCATTTTCAAACCCTGATCATAGGCTGGATATTCACCTTCTTTGGAAGAAACCGCGATTGCGCAATCCTAAATGAAAAATAATAATAATAAATTTAAACTGAAAATTCATTTCGTATTTTTTTTAAAAAACTTGCAATTATAGGGACATAATGCATCCCTTCATTGTGAATATCACTGACTAGACTTGTTAAATTGCCAAATTTATCTTCATCAACGGTAAAATCTCTTCTCTTAACCATGTAATCAATATCATTCCATTGCACATCCTAAAAATAAAACCATACATTCAACATTATTATCGTTTTTTTTATATGAAATGAAACTGAATTACAAATGGAATTCCAGAATCTCTTGTTCGTTGCCAAACAGCCCTCGTGTTATTTACGGTGCCATAATTAAAACGGCATAAATGAAAGCCGAGACCCCAATATGGGGGGAAAAAGGGTTTTTGAACAACTTCCGAATATTGTTTGATGACATCGCTCGGATCCGGACCCAAGAAAAAATAAAAATCTAAAATTCCTCCGATTGTTCGATATGTAATTGCTGGCGTCGGCTGCAATGTAATTTCTGGAAAAAAAAACACGTTTTAACGATACATATCAATAATTTAAACGGTGGATGAAATGAGACCTAACGCATTGCTGTTAAGCAAAAATACGCCATTGCTTAAACCGCCTCCTTCCATCATCAAATAAAACGGATGACTGCCGTATAAATTCGTGTTTTCCCGAGGAATCTGATCGACATTGAATAAAGTAAATCGATTCCAATCAAAATCTTGAACGAATGAGCCTCGTTTTTCCCCCAAACCATAAACATAAGTTGACGGCAAAGCGGCAGACAATTGAATAAATTGATCGCAAAATATAAAAGCACCCACGCTGGCATCAAATCTGTTTAGAGAAAAAAAAATGCATTTTAATTTCAAAAATAAGCAACAAAAAATAGTTTCCTAACATTATCTCTTGAGTTGACTTTCGAATAATTTGAAATCCCCATTTTGATAAAATTTTCACGTCGTAGTGAAGATTTTTCGCAATTCCAGACGATTTTGGTATAGAAATCAACGGAACTTCGTATCGATTTGAAATCGCATCCGAAATCTAATTTAAAAAAAAAAAATTATAAACAATAATTATTAACAATTCATAAATAGTAACGTATATGTATTATTTATTTACAACCTTTATATGCAGTCGTTTATCGGTTTCAAATAAAACGTCCATTCTTAATAATTGAATAGCGTTTGGATAATAGGGTTTGGCATCAAGTTCCAAAAATAGCACTAAACCCGATTCAGTTTGACTTTGATTGACGTAAGAATAAGCCGGAAAGTTTTTCGGATAAAAACAAGACGGTGCACCTGTCGTAGCTGTTTTCCAGCAACAACCTCGGCTGATACAATCGTCTTCATTAGCCCCGAGTTCTGGAAAACAATCAAACTTCCAACTATCAGGGAGTAAATCGCACTGCAACTGATTATCGTTCAATTTGTCCGATTCTAATAATTCTTCTCCACTGTCTTGGAAATAATAAAACTGATTAGAATTTGGTTGGTTAGTGGTAGATCCAGAGTCGATTTCCAACGAATCTGTACTTTCGTCGTATTGTAACATGTCTAATAACCTCTGAAAATCTAATTCCTCGTCGGCGTTTAAGCCCTCATTAAGTTCATTATCGTATGGCCTAAATTTGGAACTCAGATCGCCCTGATTATACAATCCTTCGATCATTTGTTTGATCTGTTTAACGAGTCCGGCTTCCTTCAATTGCATGGCTCTAATATCCAAACACAAATAAACTGAGCAAGTGGCCAGAATCAGAGCCAAGGCGATCATAAGAACGGCCAATCTAGCCGAACATAATAACTTTTTTCGGTCCATTAAAACTTCGGCTTTCATCTTCTTTTCCCCATCTTCCAGTTTCTTGAGATTATTTGACGTCGCTTTACCACTTGTCATCGCAACTTTTAATGGAGGGAGAACTTCTTCAGGGTTATTTTCAAAATCCACCATTAAAGCCAGCTGTTCGCCGGTCTTTTGGTTGTCTTGCGCATTTATCAAAACCATTTTCTTAATAATATTTCAATTATTAATAGTTATTAAAAGCTTTTCAAATTAATGTATATTTCCTTTAACCTTTAGCATCGTTTATCACTCACATCTTGTTGTTGATCATATGATTGACAGTCACCGACCACTTGGTGGCGCCACTGCTAATGTCAAAGACTTTTAACGTAAACAAAGTAATTATTCAAGTAAAATTACGTAAGATTAAAAGAATATTAATTTTTCACATACATAAATGGAATTAAATCCATAAACTAACGAAAGACAATAATATTTTATAATACAAGCACAATAAAATAACAAAATATAAAAATATTTTAAATTTGAATTAAAAATATTTTTATCGATTAATTATTGACAGTAACCTTTTGTATCCATTTATATTAAAGAAAAATAGTGCACAAGACTTTGTATCCTCAGTAAATATTTTATTTTAAATATTTCGATGAGAAATATGAAAACTCTTAAAACATAAAAATGTTAATAACTTAAAAGTAATAAGAAAAACAACCGTGTTTATACATGGAATCCACTCCAGCGAATATCTATTATTTCGGGATCTTTATCTGCCACCGCTTTAATCACAATTTGGTTTAAACTATTATATTTAACATCGATAGATTTAATTTCACTACTACTAATCTTTGCCCAATAAACGGGATTATCCAATTTTAAATTCAACAAATCGTCGTCGCTTTTAAATGTGTAAACGTAGATTCTACCTAAATAAATAAAATGAACATAAATTTTATTGTTTAGAATACTAAATTTTAAAGCAATTTTAATCTACCTGAATTGGTTCCTAAAACCAAAATTCCGCCGAAAATACTAACGGTAGTTACATTTCCCTTGAGATCTAACAAAGTTACGTAATATCTGTATTTATCACCGTTGCTGGACAAAATTAAGTACTTGGTATCTAACGTAACAAAATAAACGTTAATTATTTACGTCTACAATCATTAATTCCTTTATAAAACTGTACAAGTTATAAGTGCTATAATGCCATTTCGAAACAAATATAACTTGGGAGCGATGCAAATTTCCAAACTCTCGGAACGAGCATTCATCCAATAAGGCAGTTTTAATTGCTGCCAACGATGTGTTACCATATTATATTCTGACTGATCCAATTCTCGCCCAACGCAAATAATCTAAAAGATACAGTCATTAGTCACTTTTATAATACACGCGTCGCTAAAATTCAATCACTTTGTTATTCCAAAGCGTTGCCCATCTTGTTCCAGGAGATTTAATTGCATTAATCCCATGAGGTGGAAAAATGCGATGTTTCACATTTAACAAGCAATTTTTAGACTTGTTTAAACTAATGTCCATTACTGCGATAGTCGAATCCAAACAAAGCGTCAATAGACTAGTCCCAAAAATTCTAAAGACAATGAAATTCAAATAATCACATAAAAATTTCAAAATAATATAAAAATTAAATCAAAATGTCAGCCACATACTTCATACAAACTATATTTGAACTCGAAATAAAAACAGTATTCAAACTTTCTGCGGTGATATTATTAAATGAAACAGCATTGATAGTAGATTTCCCTGCTGCGATCATCACTTGATCTTCTAAGTTATTAATGCAATTTTCTAAAAAAAAAAATTGTTTAACTGAATAATCTATTTCCTAATGCCTCGTGAGCTGTACCTTTCTCTGAAAAATCAATCGTAGCAATATGATTTATGCAACCCTTATCAATGTACAGGTATTTAAAGCATTCGTTTCCTGACCAGAAAATACAATAACCGTTCCAATGTCCAGTAATACACGTGATATCTAATAATAAAATAACAGTAAAATACGTAGTTTCGTAAATTTATATTTTACCAGTTTCACTTCCAGTGATATAAATTGACGATATCTCAGCAAAGACATCAGGACTAAATAGTGAATGCCAATTAAATTGTGATTTAGCAGGTGGAGCCTCGAGCGATAGACGGCAAGAGAGGTTCCATTTTATATAAGTTTTTCTCCAATCATTCACATCGGATTTCTAGTAATTTTAATGAATTATTGTCAATTCAAACGTACAAATGTGAATGAATTATATTTACGCTTCCAGCTAATTCCATTGCTTGATCAATATTGGTTTCTTTCAGCATCACATTTTTCCAAAATGACGACGATGAAGATTCTAAATGACTTATTAGATCCCTCCATCGAACGCAAACTTTTTTACTCTGGCAAATAGATCGTCCATCTAAATGCTTCATAAATAACAGACGTAAAACATCTTGGGGTAAATCATTAATATGCACCATGTCCTAAATCAAGAATAATATCTACAGAAATTATAAAATCATCCAGCTGAATTTATCAGCACATGATCGTTCAAAACTCGATTCAAAAGAGCAAGCGGAAGTCGAATTTGTAAACATACGCATGCGCGATAGACTGGCGGAAAAAGAAATCGATTAAAACTAAAAAAAAAAATAAATAATAATCATGTTACCGGTAATTAAAGTTCAAACCTGCGGTAGCCCGAAGAATAATAATCGTGGTTTAGAATAACATAAATTATATCATAGTTATAGAAAATTATTACTGTATTACTAATATTATGTTCGTATTTTAATTACCGCAAAATTATTATTTTTGTATACAATCATGTACGTATGTATTATTGCATAGAAAATAATATTTATTTAAAAAAAAAAGTCCCAACTTTCATTTCAACATAAATATCAATATTAAATTTAATGTAGCGTAATAATTAAGTACCGGTAATTTCAGTAATTCACATAATACGGTAATAAACTTTAAACGTTTAAAAAACAATTAAATTAGGTTAAATTTCAATATTCCAACGTAAATCAATAATTTTAAAATAGCCATTTGCAACGACTTTTACAACAATTTGTTTAAAATTCAAGGTAGTAATTGTTATACCACTAATCCAATTTCTACATATTTGAAGAGTATATAAAGGATGAGCAAAGTCGAGTTCTAAAAGATCGTCCAGCTTTTTAAATTTGAATAAAGAAAGTACTCCTACAATAAAAAATAAAATTATCAATTACAATTATTTTCATTTATTAAGTAAATTCTTTATAATAAACCAATTTAATACCTGTACTAGAACCCAAGGCTAAAATGCCACCATATATGTGGGCAGCAGTAACCAGATATCCCAAATGATCATAATTGTATTCAGCAAATTTATACTGGTCCTCTCTTAGAATTGCAACTCTCAATATATCTACATATTATTTTAATTTTAAATTATTTTAGTTTAATTAAACGATGAATTAAATGCTGCAACCATACTTGATGAAAATAAGATAATATCGTTCCTAAAAACAAATATTTTTGATGGAATCCGCCTTCGAGCGGTATTTTCTATTCGACTATCATTATCAGCAAAAGGACCTAAAATGCAACATAGCAACACACGTATATTAATACATTTTATGAACAATAAGTAAATAAACGTTAGCTTATTTACCATTAGATCCAAAGTATGTAATTTTATTATCCCAAAATACTGGATTAAAATCTTCGTTTGAAATTTCTAATTCTGAAATTGGTTTTTCTTGTACTTTTGTTAGACATGTTTCAGCTTCTTCCCTAATTAACTGATAAACCACAAAATTATTATACGAAAATTCCAGCAAAATTTGTTTTCCAAAAATTCTGTAAAATGGCATTTTTTTTATTGGTCAAAAGCTTGCAATTTGTTCAAAAATAAAATGATTAACCTCAGCGTAGTTATTTTTTGTTCCCGCCGCCTCGATGATTTTTCGTTAACTGCAGTTATAATTTCTGGCTTGTCTATACAAAACATCTTTACTTCTCCGCAAATTGAAGCGACAACAACGTGTTTATGGTCTAATCCGTCTAAAACAACGAAAACAAATTTGATTACCAAATACGATTGCAAAAATACATTGTAGTCTCGTTTTATATAGCCTACCTGATTTTTTAAAATTAACTACTACGGCATA
This sequence comes from Polydesmus complanatus, assembly GCA_034692225.1. Classification (NCBI taxonomy): domain Eukaryota; kingdom Metazoa; phylum Arthropoda; class Diplopoda; order Polydesmida; family Polydesmidae; genus Polydesmus; species Polydesmus complanatus. The sequence goes on along the minus strand of JAQGAZ010000241.1, from coordinate 10,278 downwards.
TTTAACTTCAGTATCACAAGTTAAAACCACTCGAGCATTTTTAATATCATTTTCAAACCATAATATACAATGCCCATCTCTGTGTCCTGTCACAAACACCACACCTAACATTTTTTATAAAAATTAAGTTGAATATTATAATCACCTATTGAGTACCATAGTAATACCTTTCTCGGTTTCTGTCATAGTAATGCATGTAATAAAAGAAATGCATAAATCAACAGGTAAAAATTGGCACGAACCAGTTTCCCAGTCAAATTCACTTTTAAAAGGTTCACCGCTAATGCGGATACTCATTTGCCATTTCACGTACAGTTCTTTCCAAACGCACCTAACACCCTGGTACTTTTCCTGCATATAATGTATTTGTTAAATTAAATTTATAACATAACAAAAATATATATTAACTGACTTCCGAGCAATCTTCAGCTATCGGTGTATTTCCAGCCAATTCCATAGCTGTGTTCATGCCTACTTCTTTTATTATTGCTTGCTTCCAAAATGAATATTTGCACAACTGGCGAATTACATCTCTCCATCTTACGCAAACTTCTTCGCATTTTAATACGGTTAAGCCATCAAGCATGTGCCGAAATATCGTAAATAATATATCTTCAGGTAAATTATGCACATGTGTCTCCATTCTGTCAACAACAAAGCCACATGCGATTAAACTCGGTCACTACAGTAGATCAGACCGGATCAGCAATACAGAAATGATTGTAATGTACATGTACATGATTGTACAGTACTGTATTGTACATGCATCTGCTCCTCAGAACGGTTCAGATATTGCTGATCCGTTCACTTAGTCCTATAGTACTGCAAAATAACTTCGATTATCCGAACCGTAATTTTGTAGTATTAAAATAAACATAGTTTAATAATGAAAAACAAACTTTTTTAAAAGCTATTATCGTACATAATTCCACAGTATTTGTTTATTAAATCCTATTTATTACCTTCATAATAAATAAATGCCTGACTGTATAATAATTCAGTAGTGTTAGCTCGGATAATCGAGGTCTTACTCTATTATTGAACCGTTATTGTTAAATAAACTTGCCAAACGGCAATTTTCTACTTTCAATTTTTTCCCCTCAGAATTAAAAAATATTTCAAACATAATACTCAAATTAAAATCAAAAATATGATTAAAAACATTATTTTGAAAAGTTTACATTTTGCTCTTGCTGCCCCTTAAATACCTCATGGACAAAACCAGTTTGTACTGTAACAGTGTTCAACCTTTTTAACTATTTTTTGCTAAAAAACATAATTAATTTTATTACAAACTTGGTTGATTTTGACTAGGTTTTGTAAAGCTCGAATTTTATTTATGTTGGCGCCCGAGACAACAACAGTCCCGTATTTATTTCTACAAATGAAATAAAAAGATAGTTTTCTTTGTTCAAATAAAATTTTAATAAAATTTAACCAAACAGTGTGCGAAGCAATACTCTAGTCATTAGCTTAAGTTAAAACAATAATAAAAGCAACTGAACCCTTTAAAATAAAGAATGTAAAGCAAATTTACGAAAAGCAATTACCGGTACGTATAATATTATTCAATTGCAAAAATTAACAGTGCAACTAGAAATGGAACAATTTTGAAACTATTATAACCCAAAATAATAATCAAATCTAATTTCAAGAGTATTTCCTGCCAACCAAAACTTAGAAAAATATGTTGAAGACTGCAATATTTACAACTCATCATCAGCTTATACATGTACTGTAGTAATAAAAAAAAAAAAAAAAACGTCAAAAGTATCTCGTGTAGGAATTCAAAACAAAAAAAACTATAGTACTTTAATTTGTTAAAAGTATCGCAATTGCACTATGGAAGACTAGAAAATTAAACAACGAAATTTTGAATAACTTTTTGAATAGCTCTCCTACACACCGGACACGTGCCTTTTTGTTTATATAACTTCATTCCACATCCATAACAGGATATAACATGCCCAGTTTTGCCGTGCACTATACTGGCGTTTTTGGGTTTTGATAAACAAATACTACACAATTGTGACTCTGAAGAGCCTCCCGATGTGCTTGGAAGCGACTCTTGTGATCCATCGTGTTCACCATCACTTCTAGTGGTTAACGTATTACCAATTGTTAAATCATTCACTTGTGCAAGCTGTAAAAATAAAACTTGAAATGTTTTGCAAAATTAGTCAAATAACAAAGCAGCTTTGTATAAATGTAATTTTGGCATGAAACACACTATTGAATATTCTCGATTGCCTGCATTTTCTAAAAAAATTAAAAGCAAAAAGCCGTCATATAGTTGAATTTAACAGAAATTGTATATAGATAAAAAAATATATCTTTAAAATGATGCAAAATATTCTCTTATGCAAACTTTTACCCTAATTAAAAATGACTCGATCCCTGCATGGGAATTTTAATTTGTTTCTACCATAGTTATTTGATAAACTACGTCACTGGTTGAGTCACACAAACCTCAACGTTTGGCCTATGTAACCTTAATTCCTTAGCCGCATTCCTCGGTTAGAGATCGCATGCTCGAAATCATGAATGCGGGATTTCATAGTTTTTTCTTAGTTTAATATTACCTAGGTTTCCTTTTGGTTGGTAAGCTCTATTAAAGAAAATTTTTCTGGTCACTGTCTTAACAAGTGGTTATTCTACGTCAAAATTCTTAACTTCATTTTCATGTTTTGGCTATACCATTCTAGGAAAGTAATCCACAGGTTTATTATAACAACTATAGAAGGCAAAAACAGTTTTGATCACCTGCACGCCTTTCCACACGTGCACGGGTTAAGTTAGTCATTCAACTGAATGATCAACTTAGTTAATAAAATTCGGACCTACAGTACTTCTCAAGCACGGTATTGCTCAACTGGAATCAATCCGACGTATCCAATATTGGCTACTGTAAATGCTCAAAAGACTAGTATAATATATAATAATTAATTAATAGATGCAGCAACTTTAACCAATTACGAGACTAATTAAATATAGTTTCCAAATATAAAGCTAATTCAATAATATTCCCCAACTATAGCAACAACAAATTACTAAATTAAAGATAAAAGTCAATAGCTGAAATCCCTAATGATGTTTTCTCAAGATCAACTTTGACCGGAATTACTTACCTTTCCGATGGTGATAACCATATTTATAAAAAAAGTAGCCTTAATTAACTAAAATGTTATTGTTTTACAATTATATAGGTGTTTGTGCATTTCGGTGCTTTCCTGTGGCAATTAATGGAATCAACAGTTCCTGGATATCTTTAAATAACTATTATTAAAGGAACTAGAGTTCTCTCAGATTCCCTAAATAGAAATAGAGCTTAAACGAACGGATCTATTTTGCGTAAAAAACCAAAAAAGAACCGTTTGCTTATTTATAATTCATAGAAGTTTCAATAATCTGGGTTATACCTTGGATAGGATATTGTAGCTGTATTTGCATCAGCGGCTACTTGCCAGATGTGCGCTTCATCTCTTGGTTTCTTTAATTTAACAAAAGAGTGTTACTATGTGAGTAATAATGAAATTTAAATCTCAAATAAATGTCACTTATTTGAAACTGATTTTGTTCACGACATTCATGGAATTGTTAATCATACCCTACCTATCCATGTTATCCATAATAATATTATCATCACGTGAATGCATCTATAATAGAGCTATCCCAATTTAAAAATGTTTAACAAAGAGTAAATTCAACATTGAAAAGTGCAATTACCGATTTCAGCCCAAAATACTCCTCAAATATTATAATTACCTAATAAATAATGTGTTGGTTGCCTGCAAAATAGTATGCAATCAGAGAATTTTCAATAGAACGAAAATATACCAATCCTTATTTATGTTAAAAACATCCAAATAATCACATTTATTTACACATAGTTGCCTTTTTCCAAATAATTTGAAACTCACATCAGGCTCCGACCTGCTATTCTTCCGCCTTGGTAGCTTTGGTTCGTTTAATGTTACCATACCGTCAGGAGCAGAAAGTACCCTTCGTAAACGCCTTCTATTCCTCTTTGGCCTCCTTCTTTCTGGTAACCATCCATTTCTTAACTGCCAGCACTTTTGACAAAATCTGATTAGTGGTTTATTTAAAGCCGAACAATGTTGACATTTCCATTTATCCTAAAATTATAATACAGATAAACTTTAGAAATTTGAAATAATAAAGTTTTAAATTTATTTTAGATTACATTGTCAGTTATTTCGGGATCGGAATCTGTGGCAGCTAATTGTTCGTTACTACTAGTGTCTGCCCAGAATTCTTCATCCGAGTCGTTCTGGCTAACAAAAATGGTCGCGCTCACGATATCCTAAAAAGTATAGCCGCACCAAAAGTTTCCAGAAGCTGTTTTTTTTCTTTCGGTTTTTTTTTTCACACACAATAGCGACTTACGCAAATATCCGAATCAGTGTCTGAGAAATTCTCGTCACATATGCCACTAGATAACGAGTCAACCTCAAATTCCACCATATCGTCATCAATTTCGTCCGTATCGACCTCTTTTACTTCCACTTCGTAATCCCCAGAATTAAAATACCAAGACGAATCATCGTCACTGGAATCCTGAGCTACAGCCGTTTCGTATCCCTTCACATGCAATTAATCATATGTTAAATATAAGTCTAAACCTATTTCATTTTACATCTAACCTGTAAACTTAAAACCGACTCTGAACCACTATCGTGTTCAGGAGTCGGGCAAATATAAATACACCAAGGAGATCTACGACGTGAATTGTAACCCGAATTCTCACCACGAAGTTTTTTCCAATCTTCTTCAGGTTCACAATCATCTAAAAAAACTTTTTATTTAAAAAAAATACGAGACATTTCTGAATAAATATTTAATATTACCGGTACTAATTTTTCTTTTTTCTTGAGTTCTATAAAATGAACCATCATCTAAATAATTATATAAAAAAAAATGAAAACAGTTTGTTAACATATATTTACTACACAGAAAAACAAATATCAAGATTGTTCTCTTTAATTGCCTATTTCTCTTTCAATGGACGAAGTCACAGGAACTAATCTCGATAATAAAAGCTTCCTAAAATGGCAATACAATAATTAAAAAAAGAAATCATTAAACCAAACATTTCGAATTGCTTACGGAACATCTGAAACCTTAAACATTTTAACTCCAAATGCTTTCTCCAATAAATCATTTTCACATAAAATTTTATTGGTGTCATGAGAATCGAAGAGTAACCGTTGATCACAATAGTTTTTCAAGTATTCCACTGCCTAAATATTCGAAATAATTACCAATTTTATATTTTATTATTAATACACAACCTTTTTACCTCTTTATAGGTGAAACTAGTTCCTTTAGCACCCGCCGATTTCAAAACTTCCAACAACTCCGGTTTTACACCAAACTAAAATGAAAATTAAAACGCGTTAGTTGCCACACACACACGTTGAAGGTTTATTCATTCAAAAATTGAAAACATATTATTACTTACCGACGAGTATTGTTGAACTTCCATATTATAAAAAAAAATAAATTTATAAATAAGTTTTAAAATATATTAAAATTATTTGTAATTAATACAAAATTTTTCGGCTCATATACAGTATTTACACTATGTAACAAAGGCCGCCCAAACTTGCCGACTAAGTTACTGTGAGCAGTAGTTATAAAATATACTGACTTTGTAGGCGTATGAAAATTATTAATCCTCTTAAGTTTAAAACAAGTTATAACGTAATTTTTCACGTTCGTCAAAATGAATGGAACGTTCAGTTCGTATATAAATTGCAATGTTTCGGGATTCAAAAACAAGTTTAAACACATCAAAACGTAACGCTTGAAATTCTATGGAAACGCAATAGCCCGACCTTTGTCACTTCCTCGCATCACAATAGGCAGTACATGTGCGCCCTCTATCAACAAATATTCTAACCATGATTCACCATTCACGAGGAAATTCCTAAATTTTATTAGGCTCCGTAAACTATTTATAGTAATATTGCGCAACAATATGCAAATATTTAAAATCTATTCAAATTACCAACATATTTATTAAATTATTAGACGCAATTAAAGTTTTCTAATAAATTAACAAGGTTAATTTGATTTGGCAACATTGTAAATAAGCGCTACCTACAGAATATGCCCTGCCAAGTGATTTTCAGGCTAACTTTTATAAGAAACAATTTAAGTTTATGTTGGAAACTATTTCCTAAATAAATTGCAATGTAAAACAGTTGATCCCATTAATTGATAGCAGCTTATCTTTCGAAAGCAAAGTCTAATAAAACAACGCTCATGTTGACAATCCATACAAACCCCTGACATGACCTAAATCTAACCTTGAGAAGTTGTATTGAATGAATTACGTGCACACGTTCTCGGACGAAATGGAGTCTGCTTCTCACATGGATCTTCAATTAGTCAGGTAGATTCTCAAACATCATGATATTTAATAAATATAAGCTTAATTATACTGTATTAACGAACCAAGAGTTTTTTTTTTTTAAAAAATGACCATGTACATGTACGAATTTATGTATTGATCTTTACTATGCACCTGCGATTTCATTTATTCATTCAAACAGCTACTGTTAGTTAATTAAAGTTACCGCTGATGATTCAAATTTGAAAACCCTAATCTTAAAAGATGATAAAATTAAAGGCTGTACACTGTACTAGTAATCTACGAGGGGATTGAAATGGACCAACTATTCACCGGTTGATCGTTGTAGCTGCAGATGGAACAGCTGCTTCCAAAATGATTTCAAATTATGCGTGGAATTTCTATATTAAATTCCTCACTGGAATGTTGTTAGAAAATTCATTATAAAAACCCGGTCTAATGATTTATCTATCCGGGTGAGTCTATCAGACTCAACCCATCAAATCCCCACCAAAATAAAAAAAAAGGCATTCATTTCCAACACTGTATTGCTTCCACACGACTTCAAACAACGCTGATCGTGTGTTTGAACAATTCATTTGTGAACGGTGGCGCAATTATAGAAAAATATCAACCGTAATTAATAAATTCAACTAATTAAAATGAGATAATCGTTAATTAAGAGACATCATAATCGAGAAAAAGCGGTAAGTTTGCCTTGTTCCATATTGAAACTCATATCAGTGCGTTTATTTATTAAAACCAAATAAATAAACCTGCATTGATTTGTTTGATCTTTTTTCTCCCTTAACTCTTATCAAACGTGGCACATGCTTTTTTAAAAAAAAAAAAAAAAAAAAAAACGTAAAAGGTAAAATCGTGCAGCTTTGCAAATTCATGATATTTTTTTCGAAAACATTTCCTGCTTACTTTTTAAAAAGAAAAAGAAAAATTCTCTCCTTTCACCCATTAATCACTGGCAATAACAATAAAAATTAATTATTACATAGCTTACAACTAATTTCTTTTAAACTCATTCGTACTTTACTAGAATTTTGTTTTGCATAACATACATTTTCTAATACTGTTCACTCAGAACTCGCCTTGCATCAATGCTTAATCACCACCAGGCTCCGCTTTGCGTCGTCGTATTTTTGTACAGTACATGACCGTAAATGCATCATTTCTATCAGAGGATTCCGAAAATTTTTTTCGTATTTTCGAACTTGCATCATTGTCAATTTGTTTTTCTTTAGTAAGAAATTTTTTTATTCAAAGATTATTGTTTTTAAAGAATTTTATAAATGTTAAAAGGTGTTTTTTTTTCTTTCAAAGTTTACTATGCACTCCACATTATTGATACCGGTACTGTATTATTAAATTTTGTTGGAAATGATTTTTGGTTTTTGGTACATTTTAGACCATGTTTATTAAGTGAATGAATAAAATTTACTGGTAGAAAATGGTTTTACGTCATTTACGTATTTACATGCTTTCGCGCTGTTATTCGCTTTGGATTGTTTGGATCAATGATGCAAAGCGAGGCCTGCTATTTCGTTACCACTGTTCTAGACGATTTAGCTTTTATTTAAATTAAAACTAAAATTTTAATATTAGTCACTTAAATCTAGATTTAAAAATCTGGTAGCAACGAAATATGAGGGTAACCTTGTTTAATCTAGGCTAGTAAACAAATTTTTCACTTTTTTTTTTAGTTTACCTGAGTTTTGTTTATTTTATGAAAAACAAAAATCTTGGAAGTTGTTGAGATGTTTCTCTTCGACAAATACAATATTTCGTAGGCCTTGTACTCTTTCGAATTAATTTATTTCGTCATCACAATTATTCTGGTGTGACATTTTGTTGTTTCTATACCCCACGGTCCGAAGCAATAAGAATTCCCAACACTCGTGATTTGAACCTTAAAAGCGTTATTACGACTGCCAAATTATGTCGGCTACGCATTCAAAATAAAAATAGAATAATAAAAAGTAATTAATAAACACACACCTTTTTGATTTTTTTTTTCTTTTTCCCTTGACTTTACGAGTGAACTTTTATTCCTGATACAATCAAAGTACCGTTTTGATCTTTTACTTTTGGAGAAAAAAATATTTTTACATTTTTGTTGCATCAGATTTCCAAAATAATACTCTCAATTGCGCATGCGTTCCAGTTATAATTTTTTTTCTTCTCCCGGGTTCATTTATGAATTATTGTAATTATTCTAGAAATTTGTTTTTGTAACCGTATTAGTAAATATGGCTACAAAATTTTTTTTTTTTTAACATAATACAGTACTGTAAATGTTATCGGACAACCACGAAAAACAAAAAAAAAACAACAACAAAAGAAATTACATTTGTGTTCAGAAAGTAACTGAAATTATCATGTGGTATAATTTATCAAAATAATAGTGCGTTGAACTTTACAATTGCAGACAATGCTCTTATTTCTAAAAAAAAAAATTATTTCATTAGATAAAACATGCACTAACGTGTTGCAAATTTTTACTGAACGCAATTATTTTTTTGTATGCATACTGTATCAGTTTTTTTTTTTTTTTTTGTTTAATTTTAGCAAATAATGTTTTTTCACGCGCAGTTTAATATTTGCAAATTTTAATATTTAAGCCAAGCTGTTTCGGTTATGACCTATAGTTCAATTTAGCAGTAAAATGATTCTCTGGTGAAAATAATATATTTTATTGGTAGTTAAGTTACGAAAAAAAAAAAAAAAGCTAAGAGGAAGAAACCTCATTAACAAAATTCGATTTTCACGGATTGTTATTTACTGTACAGTATATTATTTTTTTTAAAAAAATTTCCGCTATCGATTTTTTTTATTTTTCTGGCTTTAGAACTTCGATCTTTATTTTGCATTAAAATGCATTAATTTTGTTTTTAATAGCAAGATAAAAAATTAAGATTTTGGCATTGCAATTAAATTGACAGAATGTGGAATATTGATTTGAAACGTTACAATTCAAGTAAATTGATTAGAAATATGTACCGCATATTTTTTTTTAATACTAAGTTGTAAAATGTATTCTTGAGAAATCTACTTTTCGTTCCGGAAATCAAGGATTTTAAACGGGGCGAATCAAAGTGCTTCAAATTAGGTTACATGTTTTTTTTCGGTTCACTTAAAAAACTCGACTTTTTTTTTTTTTTTTTGCTCAATTTTTGACTTAACTCGACCTTCAACTCGGAGCTTTTATTTATCTGAAATTTTTTTGATTTCATTTCAAAAGAAGTAATTTTAGTGATGCAATGCTAGTACAGTGTACATGTACTATCAAAATACAGTAGAGCCTTATAATAATGTAATTACCGGTATTATTTTAACAGTGATTAATTTGAAATAATTATTATAGAAAATGGTTCTAATTTCTCTCTTCATTACGACAATACCTTTTCTACACTTTCAATAATAAATGCGGAATTTTAAATACCGGTACCGGTATAGTAAATTACGAAATTAAGAGGCCAGGATCTTCTTTATAAAAATAATTATTTTCTTTTATTTATACTGTACCGGTACTGTGTATATAAAATAGATTAGTCTAACGTTGATTATTATTTTTGTGAAAGCATTTATTTGCAATAACGACCTAAATTAATATACGGTACCAAATATACAGTATTTAAATTCTAAATTAAAAAGAAAGAAATTCTTTTAGAAATCGAAATTGAATCTAATATTAACGGTGATAAATTAGGATATCGAGAGTTTAACTCATAGAAATGTAAATTAAATGGAATAATTATTTAGATTTTATCTACTGTCTATTTTCTTTGTCCGATTTACTTAAAATTTCTAAAATACGAGGCGTATCCATAAAATAAGAGTTGTGCTGCCCTCTTTTGGGATGGGAATTTCTTTTTCAAAATTTGACAAAA
>JAQGAZ010000240.1:0-79471 GCA_034692225.1 Polydesmus complanatus | reverse complement strand
AAAAAGGAGGACAAGGAGGACAGAATATCGAAAAGGAGGACATTTAGGAGGACACTTTTCGAGGGAGGACAGACCCTCAAAAAGGAGGACTGTCCTCCCCAAAGGAGGACGTTTGGTCACCTTATAATAATAATAATGGCTCGAAACTTTACTAGTTAGATTAACTAATTTGGTACGCCGTTAATTAATTGGATCCTTGTTTAATAGTTAATAATAAATAAATTATTTTAGATTTTATCTAAGACAACACTGTAGCTCCTTCTTTTGAAGGAAAGTCAATGGGTTCAACAATTTAATACGCGAGATTAAAAAATATTTTTGGAGTCTTATTGAACATTTAAACATCAACCAGACTAGCTTACAGAAAATGAAACAAAAGTTTTTTTTTTTTATTACCGTACGTATATTTTTTAAGATTTAAACAGTACTCGTATGGGGGGAAAAAAAAGAAAACATTACTGTATTTTGAAAATGTTAATTTCTTGATTATTCTTATTAAGTTACCGTATATTCAAAACAAATTCATCCTTTAGAATTTCATTATTATCATATACCGATAATACTTTTTTATATATATATATTTTTTTTTTTAAAAAAACCATTGACGGATTCGAAAAAATTAACTTGTTGAATTAAACAGAAATTTAAAACACAAAGGTAAATCAAAAAAGTTTTGCCATTGAAATTATCTGGATGAAATGCCGGAGCTAGAACGTTTAGTCGATTGCGGGTACCTCCGCGTGCTGCTCCTTGCCAAAGCTCTTCGTCTTAAAAAAAAAAAAATTAAAAATAATGTAAGCAACAGTAGACTTTGATTACATAGCACTTATGGATATAATTATTATTATTATTACCTTCTTTCTTCATTTATTGAAAGTAATTGCTCTTCGGTTTCACAAAGCTGAGCTCTAAAAGTGTCAGCTGCGCTTTGTTTTCCAGCGCGTTCTAATTGCTCGATGGTTCTACAAAGTTCACGCGAACGATTTCGGAGTTCTTTAACTGACATATAAATCTCTTCGCCTTCTTCCTGCAATTAAAATTAAGTCAAAATTAATTTCATAAAATTAAGAAAACTCAATTAATTTTTGTGTGTTTTTAACCTTGGCGTCTCGTATATCGATGTGAACTAACAGCGAAGATAATTCCAATAGTTCACTGAAAGCGTTACGCAACATTACACAGCGATACCCTGTTAACAAAAGGTGTCATTAAAAATGTAAACAAAAATATTGGCAATAGACGGAGACGTACCGCTTCGAATGCTTTTTAAAGGGTAGGTGGCTTCGGCGAGGAAATTGGGTTCTCCAAACATGTCTTCGTCTTGTACCACAAATCTCAAGAACGCTAAGTCTGGGTTGGCGATGTCAAATTCACAAGCTTCATTCCAAACGGGGTTGAATCCATTATCAACTAGCGCGCAATTATAATTTTAAGATTTATTAATATCGGGATTTTGGGAAAATTTTTAAGAATTGACTTTTACTTTTTGTTCCGGTTTTATATTTATTGTTGGAGTCAAATTCGGCGCCGATAATTTCGATCTCGACAAATGGACTAACTATACCTCGTCCCCTCTTCGTCAAATGCCGTCCAGCAATTATCTAAAACGAATTATAATATTTTTTCAACATGCAGTACTGTATATAGGGAACGTTTGGCTTTTGGATCGTGCTAAAGGACCACCAACTCAGATGAGCTAATTTTGGGTTATCATAGCTCTGTCTTAGCAAAATTTTACTCATACAGAGCTAGAAAGATTTATTATAACCGCATGGCCAAACGTTCCTTAATTAATTTTTTTTTTAAATTTTTTATTACCCCAACGGTGAGAACAATTGGTTGGACAGTACCTAAAGCTGGATCATATGGATCAAAACTATCATTTAGCATGTATTCCGGTTTTAAAATATAACCGCAGCGCCCATTGCACATAAATTTTCCCTGATTGATTTGCATGGATTTATCTAAAATAATTTTTTATTATTATCATTTTTTTTTTTTTAAAAAAAAAACATTGATAATTATTTTTTTTAATTACCCGGCGATTGATAATTTAACGCCACCAACTGAATTCCGCAGTTCCACATTCGCACCGGATCGTAATTTGACGAATCGATTCTTTGACCCTTGGGGTAAACTCGGCTGAACTTGCACTTGTGATATTTTATAAATAATTTACAATGTTGACGAGAAATCCATTTTTCCACTTTATTTTCCGGAAATGATGTCATCTCGCAACGAATAAAATCTTCTCTATACAGTTCTATATATTATCAAATTTAGAAAAAGGGGGTTTTTTTTTTTTTTTTGGTTTTTTTTAATAATAAGACTATTTACTTTCGACGGAAAATGGAACCGATTGGCAGTAAATGATGAGATTCGATAATTCTTTAGCAATCCTTAACGTTCTTTCAATCGCTTCTCTTCTTTCAATCTATTCTTATAAAAAGATAAATAATTTTTTTTCCAATACAAATGATTTTTGTGTTTACGAAATTGTTAGCTTCTTGGGCCATTTCTTTAATTTGAATGGCCCAGCTCATCATCTCCTCCTTTGAACCAGCGGCTATCTCGATCGAATTGAACGTCAGTTGATACGGATAAATAATTCTGAAAACAAATTCTTTTCCTGCCTCCAATCGTCCACATTGAAGTATTTCTTAGAAAAATTAAAAAAATATCGTAATTTAAAATTAAATTATAATTTACATTTCATTTTTTCATCCATTACCCACACCACATCCCAAAATGTCGAAGCTTCCTTGTTGCATAGTACCCAATGGCATTTGCTCGCTAGACTAAATTTAAAAAAATATAAATTGCTTTTTTTTTTTTTGATAATAAGAAATATATTATATTACATCTTCATCACTGTCGTGGTCAGTTATATCTTCTACGTAATTTGAGGGAAACAAATGTTGTTTTTTCTCACCGTAATCGCCGTACCACCATCCTCCTTCTTCTTTACAAACGTTTGAAATAATAGCATCTTTACAGAACGACAATTCGTCGTCACTTTGTTGTCTGTAATCGTACAAAGCTTTGACGGCGTTCGTCTACATTTCAAAAATAATTATTACAATTAAAATGTTAATTACCGGTATATTATAATACTTTGGAGTATTTTTTTAAAAAAAAATAACAAACTTTGGAATTGCAACTGTCCGGGTATATATAAAGCCCATCGGGAGTGATAGGGCTCTCCACTTCGAGTGTTGCTACTCGTTTGATTAGATCTTCGTTCACTGGATATTTCAGTTTCATTTTACGATAAAGAGGGAAAAGTGTGTAATAGTTAACTAATTCATCCAAATTTGCAAACGGCGCCGTTCCTATAGTAAATAATCTTCCTTCTTTTTTGATTCGACAGTGCTTAATACTCTTATTTGCTCTAATTATTTATTACAATATAAAATCAATATTTAAAAAAATATATAATCAAAAAGAAATTTTTGCAGCCCAAAACAATAATTTGGCAGATCTTTGCTTTGCAAAAAAAAAAATTTTTTTTTAATGTATTTTTACCTGAAAGAAATGGTAAATAAGGCATCGGCGGCTTCGCTTCGTCTCACTAAATATGCCCCGTCAAAAGTAAAACGTCTCAACAGCTCTTCCGCTTCTGCTTTGCTCATATTTTTATAGTACCAACTATAAAAGAAAAAAATATTTAAAAATATGCACCGGGGTGTATTATTATTTATTTTTTAAATTTCATGTAATATTGATATTTACTCTTTTTCTTCGTGCTTATCAGGCTGCGGAACAGGATTGCCTAAAACCATCTTGAACGCTTTACTTTTTAAGGGTTTAATTTTATAATGATTAATGAGACTGTACAGACTATCGAACGTCGTATCAGGTATAAAATAATATTTGGTCGCCCCACCTTCCTGTTTCGAGTAAATACGGCAATGATATACATCTTTGCCTTGTCGCCTAATAACAATTTAAAATTTAATTGTTTTTAAATTTAATTGCTTATAATTAATTACCAAAATGACAATGAAAAGTCTCCGACGTATTTTTCACTTTCTCTGACCAAAAACCTTCCGTCACCTAAATCGGCGTGTTTTTTCAAAATTTCTTCGGCTTGGTCACGACCGCCGGCTAATTTTCCGTGATACCATTCTTCGCCCAAATGAAGTTCGTCGTTCGTTCCTTCGTTTATCGATGGATAGTCGGAAGCATTAACTTCAACTTCTTCATCTTCGTTTTGATACCAAGGCATTTCACTCTGCTCCTCGGTGTAAAACATTTTGTTTTGCGTCAAAACGAAAAAATGAGGCTTCCATTCTTTATCGATAGGATCCTCCAAATATAAAATACCGTTTTTCACCGAATTGCTCAAATCACTATCTTGTCCTTTGAAAAAAAAAAAAATTGTCTCAAATTAAAATTTATAAGACACAAATATAAGGAAAATAGAACAGTACCATCTTCGTATACTCTCTCGTACACTCTCTCATCCGTTCCTTCGGGCAGTTTTTTGTGTTTTAAAATGATTTTGCGTTTTAATTGATTGGGCGAAGGTAAATAATGAGTTTCTCTTTCTAGAGGAGCGACGAGTAACATGTCGCCGAATATTTCTTGGAAAGCTGTTGCCATGTTGCGCTGCTGAGAAAGAGTACAGTGATCTTCGAGGGAGATAATCACCGGATAGCTAATTAAAAGGAACGTTATTTATAAATGAATAGCTGAAAAAATATTTTGTTTTACTGTACTCGGAAGTGGCGAACGCGTGATCTTTAATGATTTTAATAACGTCTAAAAATTTGATTTTTGTAGTTAATGTGTGACCGTGATAAACGTAGGGCAATCCATCGGGTCCATCCCAACAATCAACTACAGTAACGAAAAAATAATTTAAGGGGCTTGCAAGTTGCATAAATAAACAAATGACTCCATTTTTTTATTTTACTTGAGTACTTCTTGGATTTTTTTTTTTTTTTTTTTAAAAAAAAGTGTTTTATCGACTGATGAAACATTTATGAAGTCATGGGTTTTTAAATGTTTATGTTATTCAACAAGTAGTGTCACTTTTTTTAGTAAGTTATGTTGCGGTTCTATTTTAATTTAGATCAGTAAACTGTAAACTATTTGTGCAATATATAAATATTTGCTGCGTTTATTAGTCTCTTTAAAGAGCATTTTTCACTCTATAAAAAAATATATATTTACTTTCTATGCATCGACAGCCCATTCTTAGACACCTTACATAGGTTTCAACTGACGATTCGCTTTGGAATTGATCACCAGTTAAATAACTATAAATAATTTTTTTTTAGTTAAAATGTTACGGTATTATTATTTTTTTAAATAAATTCTCGTTAGAAATTACGTATTATGCGATGAAGCGATCCAATAATAAGAAAGCGGTTTATTCATATCTTGAATTACTTTGTCGGTTTCCAAGTTACGTAATTCGTTTTGAGGAGAAAATAAAAAATCCACGAACTAAAATTAATTAAAATTTAACGAATTATTAAGAGGTTAAAATATTTTTTAAAAAAATTGTATTACTTCCATGATGGTTAAATAAGGTTCCTGAACTTCTCGAGTGGGATCCTGGAGATAATTTCTTAAAAACTCGCTGACATTTTCTATATTATCCTAAGTTTTAAAAAAAAAATGTATACATTTTTTAAGTTACAAATTGTTCAAGTTAATGATTGTTTTTTTTTTTTTTTAATTACCTGCTGTTCGTTTATTAAAAAATTACTAAATTCTTGCAAGGTGACAGTTTTTTTATTGGCAGATAATTGTTCAAAGTTTGCATGAAATAACTGCAGTTTAAATTAAAATATTAAAAAAAAATGTTTTTATTAATTATTGTAATAGCTATTAACCCATATACAGTACCGGGAATCGGAGGGGTTGATAAGCAAATTCCGCTTGTTACTAAAAACATCAGAAAAGCTAAAAAATTGTAATAGTTTTGCACAATTTTTTTTTTTTAATCTTTGCTGATTTTTTTAATAACATCCGGAAGGTTTATAGCAACATATTGGGCACCCGGTAAAATTAAAATTATTTGCTTACATTGTCATCATTTATTAATGTATTCCGATAGACAGTAGCAAAACCTTCAAATTCGATTTCTCCTTTCTTTTTCGTATCTACAGTCTAAAACAAACACGTTATAATTTTATGAATAATTATTGGCATAAAGCATTTAAATTAATTTATGTTATGTGTAAGTCTCACTTGAAAAACTTCTTTTAACCGACTGATGGAAAGCTTGCAATTAACACGAGGGAAAAACGTCTTTAATTCTTTTAATGAAATGCTTTAATAGAAATATTATTATACAGTATAAAATAATTTTTTTTATTGTTTTTTTAACATTAAAAACTCGTACGTATTTCTATCATTTTCCATCGAATAAAATTGTTTTCGCAACCATCTCTCAACGATCAGCGGATACGGGGCTTGAATTGTATCTTTGACTAAGAAATTAATTCCTCTCATCCACTGTTCGCATGCCTTCGGCGTTTCAGCTAAAATTTTAATTCGAAACAATATAAAAACTTTTTAATATTACTCATTTTAAATTTATTAAATTGATGGCATACTGCGGGTCTACCTGAACAAGAAAGGCAGTTTAATTGAAATTCAGAACCGTAATAAATGGAAAAACAGCAGTTGGCGTCCAACCTTTTCGCATCCTCGGTCCACCTTTCAAAGTATTTCGAAGTTTTGCCAGGTCGAACTTCTTTAACTTCTCTCAAATCAACTAAATAAAAAATTCGGGAGTTTGCATTTATTATTTGTACTGCATTATATTTTTTTGCGTCGCATCGATGCAAATTGGCGTAATTTGTGGACGATTATTTAATTTAATAAATTGTTTCTAATTCAAACTTCAATTTTTGCCACCGAAATATAGGCCTACAATGTATGACTCAAACTTTGCTGTATACAAATGGTTTTTTTTTTTTTTTTTTTTAAAAACTGTCTAATATTTTACGTTGAAAGTAAAATAAACTGACTCGGATGACATCAATAAGTAAATAGGCTGTGATAATTATTTCTAAGCAATAAATAATAAAACTCGGCACACATATTTTTCGTAATTATTCTGACGACACGGACATAATATGCGTAGGGACAAAATTTAATAACTACGGAATAGAATTAATTAACGACCACATCTGCTATTCCACTAACCATTCAAACAAAACATTCTTTATTCATTACGTGATTAAAAATTAATATCTGGTGCCACAATTATTTTTTTCGTATTTATTTAATTAAGTCAAAGTATAATATTTTATTTAATTAAATTTTAGTAGTTGGATTTGTTTTTAGCACCAAAAAAAAAGTCATTTGCGATGCAGAATTTTTCATATACCGGTACATGTACTTAAAAAGTAGTTAGAAAAAATAGTACCGATATTTATCAATATGCATTGGGCTTAAATGAGGTATTAAGATGTAAACACACCTGTTCCTTCGTTGGAATGGTTTCCTATCATTGCTTTTTGCCACACCAGTTGCCTCGTCTCTAATTTGACACAAAATGTCCTCTTTTCCGGTTTTCGTTTGGGGAAAAACTTGACCATAACAGTTCCGGCTTCTAAAACTCTTAAAATATGATCCATTTCTGACCAAACTCCCGTCGAAATTAGACCCAGTTGTTCGATGGAAGCGTTTACCAAAAGGTTGGTTAAAGTTGCCATTTGCCACCTTATTTGTACGAGTATAACACAATTCCTCGACGACCTTTATAGCGTATTTTGGATTCAATTTTAACCTGCAGCTCGATGTAATCGCGAGATATAATAATTGTTTTTCCACGAGCTATTTAATTCGAATTTCCACGAATACTCGATAATTTCCTGTATCCTTCTCAGTAAATTTTTGTATAATTTCCGATTTTCTAATCTCGATCTTTAATTTAACATTTGCCACGCTTTTTTCTAACACTATCTTCATCAACTTTTTTGTAGTTTTTGGAATCTTATGTTTTTAATCGTAAAACGAGTATAATTAAACCCGTCAATTATTTTGATAAGAAATAATTTTATTACAGTACGGGAATCAATTTTTATTTTATTGCTTCAACAGAAAATACCTGCATAATTATGTGATTTTTTTAAATTTAATTAAGAGAGTGGTGTTTATTCTATTAAAATGGATATACAGTATGGTCACTTCGCATTAATTTTATTATAAGGTACCGACATACAAAACTTAAAATACAAGTACAGTATAAGAGAAGTTTTTTATTTTTTAAATTTTTTACAAGTGTCTTAAAGTTACAAAATAATATGCAAATCTTTTTTATTTATTTATTTATTTATACGGTATGAGAATAAAATTAATAACTTAATAAACAAAGTTATTTTTACTTTTAAGCAATTTTGGTTAAGTTTTTTGATATTGAAATTTAACGCAAATGAAAGTGAAAGTCTAGTGTAAGTTATTTTTAAACGAGTTTGAAACAATTCAAATCCCGTCTGACATTGACTATTTATTTCCTTTCCCGTGAATCAAGCAGCAAATCAACACCGGAAGTCATATGCGCGAAACCGTTCGAAACAAGTTTGTTTTCGATTACAATATAATATATTACTATGGTTTCCTTCGCTTTGCACAAAACCAAAATAAAAAGCGAAAGAAGAATTCGGTGGTTCTCTTTTGAATTGTGATTGGATTGGTTGAAATCGGTTATTTTCTAATAAACACAGCTGGTGATGTAGCGCATCCTCGTGACGAGCGATTGGCTGCGTTGCGAAAACAAGCAATCGGGGGATGAATTGTTTATCAAAAAAAATAAATAAAAAATTTCATCAGCCCAATAAAATACATAAAATAGTTAGAAATGAGATTAGTAGCTTTTATTTCTTATTTATTTTTCTAATCGGATTCGGCGAAATACATCTTCAGATTTTGCAGTGAACATGGCCGAAGAAGTCGCGATTAAAATCGGAGGCGAAAATCTTAAGAAAAACAAATGCTGGTGGTGCAAAGATTTTACGAAATTCGAAATTATTTTAATCGTTATTTTGGCAATTTCTTTAAGCATTTCTTGCGTTTTAATTAAATTCTTTTTCATGACTTTCAACCGCGACAATTGCTACGAAAATCTTCTTCCAACGAGTAATTTTTCAGCAGCAACTAACTTTTCGCAAGTAACAATTAAAAAAAAGACGTTTTAATAATATCAAATTAATTTGTTTAAAAAATACTTAGACCGAAGTCGATGATGTGTGCGATACACCGGAATGTGTTACTATTTCCCAGCAAATATTAACCTATATGAACTCTACGATTGATCCCTGTCACGATTTTTACAGCTTTGCTTGTGCCGGCTGGGAGAAGAAAAATCACGAAGATGGAATGTCTAAATCTGTTATTTCAAATCAAATGAGCCAAGAAATAGATGAAACAATCAACGGTATGATATCAAAATTAATGTATTTTTTTAAATAAAATATAAAAATTGATTGAAAATAATATTAAGTTCAATTTTTGTCTAGTATTTACCGTACTGTAATCTTAAGCAATTATTATTTTTTAGGTCTTTTTTAAAATTTATTTTACAAAAATTCACATAAATAGAGTTGTCCTGTTATTGCTGCGAGTCTTTGAATTTTAGAAAACAATTTTTTTGTTCTTAAAAAGGCAACAAAATTAAATGTAAGAATTGCTCATGAAAACAAAAAAAAATAACAGTAACGTACCTACAATGTGTAGTAGAATAAATAAATATCTTGGAATTGCTAAGTTGTGAATATGGCATTATTTGAATTATTATTTTAGGATTTCTTGAAAGTAGTTGGAAATCTCCTAAGATGTACATGAATTTGGTGTTGGAGCAGCTGCGGATGTTTTATCGCAGATGCATGGATATGACAACGGTTAAAAAAGTTGGCTTTGAACCAGGTAATGCATATATATATTCTTTATTTTTTTTTTTTTTTTATATTGTACATGTATATATATAATTTTTGTAACCACATTTGATGAAAGCATCGACTCGGAATTTATTATAGACAAACAATAAAAGAACGCGGCCAAAATTAGAAACATGTGCGAGGGGCAATGAAATAGTTTTTAAATAAATTGCATTATTTTTTTGTTTTATTTCTCCGTAAATAGCTATACGTTTAATAGAAGGGATTGGTAAAATATACACCGAAAATGACGGTTTACCTGACGACTTAAATCTTACTCGAACCTTGTCCAAAATGCTGGTCATTGGGGGAACACCGTTTTTCGACATTGGAGTGCACGTTGATTTGAAAAATTCCAGTCAATTAGTCATTTTGGTATTTATTTATTTTTAAAAATAAAATTTTGTTAAATAGATGAGTAATTTTTTTGTGACTGCGAATTGTTTGACAGATTTCTCTACCGTCTTATGTCAACAACATTGAATTTTTGTTTCCTCGTCCAACAGGAAGTAAAACAAAGGTCACACGAGCTCATAATATTTATCTAAATTCGATGCATGACTCATATTTAATTTAAGAAAATTCATGAAAAAAAAAATAGAATTAATTTGTTAATTTTAACAAATTGGAATATTTTTGTTGATTTACTATTGCAGGAAAATGAACCTTCAACAGAAGAACAAACGAATGACAATAGTTATTCTTATCTCGATGAACTTAAGGCATAAATTATTATTTTGATTTTCAAAGTTCATAACACGTACGCTTTTTAAACTGAATAATTATTTTTTTATTTTATTTGTAGACATTTATTAACACCGAAATGAATACAAAAATGTATATGGCAATAGAAAAACTATTTCAATTTGAAAATGAGACGCTTTTAGAATTTACTAGCATTTTGAGTAAATTTTTAGATGAATTTAAAAACGTATATTAGTATAAATAATATTTTTAAAAACGTTGACGTGACTTAATTAAAATGATATCATTATTTGCAAAAGATCATGCCAAAACCCAAACAATTGAAGGCTTTAAATGATAGCGAACTTGATGTCAAAATGAGCGTTGGAAGTTTACAACAAATATTTGATATGGTAAAAAAAAAATTTTAATGGAAAATCACATTAATATTTTAATATTTTGTATTAATTTTATATGCTTAGGTGAATTGGAAAGAGATTTTAAACGATTTGTTTAAGACTCAATTTGATGACAACATCGTGGTTGAAGTGAATTATCCAAAGTATTTCAAAGATCTTAATAAACTATTAAAAGAGTTTTCTTTAAGGTAACTTTAATTTTATTTTTGTTGTTAAGCTAGACAAAAATAAATATTATTTTTTTTTATAAAATGGCTTTTTTTTTTTTTATAATTATAGAGAAGTAAATAACGCAGTTTTGGCTCTGTTTGCTCGCGATACTTTGTGGAGTTTTGCAAAAGAACAAGAAGAAGAAAATACTGTAATAAAAAATATATGAAGTAAATAAAAGAGCATTTTTAATTTTCAATTGATTTTTAGATGCATATCAAAAGATGGAAATACTGCGTCAGTGTTATAAAAATGGTTGCACCTTCAACTTTATCGCTAGTGTACGCAGAAAATATACCCAAAAATATCATCGATCGTGCTATGGAAGACGTAAAAAAAATTTTTTTTTAATAATTTTATTTATTAATTAATTATTATTTACAGGCAAGCGAAATATTCGGATATCTTAAGCAAAGTTTAATAACCGAAATTAACGGAAGTTTGTGGATGTCACCCAACACAAGAAAAAGCGCAATTGCTAAAGTAAGGTCAAGTTTGCATATTAATTATTTTTATATTAATATTCTTAACTTGAGATAATTATTTTAAGGTTTTAAATATGAAAGCAAGTTTTAACGAGGCTTTAATATCGCTCGATGATCCAATCATGAAGAAAGTTACATCAGTAAGTTTGATTTTTTTAATTATAAAAATTTAAATGCAAAATAATGTAAATTTATGCTGATAGATATCATTGAAAAGCGATAATTATTTTGAGAATGTCATTGAATTATCAATAAAAAATCGAGAAGTAGCTAGAGATTTGTATATTAAAAATAACTTAACTAAAAACGAGATAGAGTAAGTTTTTTTTAAAAATTAATATTAATTAGTTTATTTAATGAATATTTTGAATTTTCTTTAGAACTTATTTTGGTTTCTTAAATGTTTACGATATCAATGCTTACTATTTCCATGTTTTTAATAAAGTTGGTGAGTCTTAGTTTTTGATTCAAAATAAATTGCAAATTTTCAAAAATTTTGCTTTTTTAGTTATCAATTTAAGCATGTTTAACTTGCCATTTTATTCCATGAATATGCCCAAACATGTCATTTTTGGAAGTTTGGGAATGACCATTGCTCATGAAATGCTTCATGCTTTTGACACAATGGGTAATTAATTTTTTTTAAAAAAATATAACGATATTATTAAATAGTAAAATTTAATTTTTAGGAATGAAATATGACGAGAATAGTAATTTCAAGAAATGGACGACGATGGAAGAGGATCAAGCTTATAAAAACATTGCTCAATGTTTTATTAATTCATCGAGCTCGTCGTTTCATCAATTAATCAAATCAAAATTTGATTTAGGATTGATTCAATATTTTAATGTAAAAATTAAATTTTAAACTTTTTATTTTTATTTCAAAAAAATACTAAACATATTTTGTTGCTTTTTATTTCAGTTTGACGGAGAATTTACTTTGAATGAAAATATGGTTGATTCCGGAATAAACTTGGCTTACAAAGTTGATTTTTTTTATTTCAATAATTCTTGACGTTAAAAATAATAAATTACTTTGGAAACAGGCATATAAATTATGGGCGAAAAACCAAAAGCACGAATCCAAACTTCCCGGAATATCTTTATCCAAAGATAATATATTTTTCTTAAGTGCTGCTCAGGTAGATCGCATTTGAAAAATCGTCTTTAAAAAAATTAAATTTAATTATAAACTATTTTTTTTCAAATTTTAAATAATTTTTTTTAGACTTCGTGTACAATTTTGCTTCCTCATGAATATATCTTCAGTTTAGAGGTGGATGAGCATGCACCGGAACCTGAAAGGTTAACTTTTTTCAAAAAATTTTGATAATAATAAATATTTATAAAAATATGTTTTAAAACATTATTTTAGGGTAAATTTATACACGATGAATTCATTGGAATTCGCTGAAACTTATCAATGTTCATCAACATTGCAAATGAACTCTCAAAATAAATGTTTGATATGGTAAACGAAAAAAAAAAAATGTATATTATGCTATTTTAATAAAAAAAAACGAATAAAATTTTTACGAAATTATTGCTTTTTAAAAATAAAATAAAAAGTTTTTAAATTAAGTTTAAAATGACGTCATTGAGTTGATCCTATTTCTCGAATGACGCTTCTACGTTTTTCTTCACGCTAGGGTGTGTCTCGGCGTAGAAATTGCGCATGCGTGTTCAAGGTTGTTTGCTTTTCGCCAGTGCGAAGGAAATGTCAACGCTCCAACAATTTTTACCGACTCAAAAAATGCAACCTTTATTAACTAATCATCGTAATTAAAGATGGTAATATAAATTGAAAGTGTGATTCATAGTTGCACCTGTGTGATACTCCAAAATGGGACTGGTCATCGAGTTGAAATTGGAAATCCAAGGGTAAAAGCAGCTCTGCTACTGACAGCTCCTCACCCTATACGAATTATTATTAGTATTGATTTTTTTTAAAAAAATATTATATTTAAAAAAAAAAAGAAAATGATTCGTGCTACTATACCGAATTATCATCCCGTTGAATTGGAGCATGGGCGATCTTACACGGTACGTAAAAATCAATCAACAATTTAAAAAAGAAATTCATGAATAAATTTTGACGCTCATTTTCAGGCATTTTTGATCGAGTTTTATCATTTGGGCAAATTAAATCGCATCAAGAAACGATATCGAGCTTTTCATTCTCTTCACAAACAGGTAAATTTTGTATTTATTACATGTCAAGTATAAAACGATAATTATTAATTTGATGAGTATTATTTTAAAAAAACTATTTCCTACCTAATCCTCTTACATTTTTTTTTTAAATGACTATATTGGAAGCGCGAGAAAAAGTATACATTTTGGAAGAAAATTACTTTTTTCAACGATCAGATAATCGAAAGCGAAAGTATATTATTTTATTAAATTGTAAATTTGAGTGGCTTAAGAGATAAGAATTTTGCAGACGTAATCTACGTCTTAAAACATAAAATTATAATTTGCAGCATCTGCAGGCTATTCGTACGTGACGCAATTTTTTTCGTTTAATTTCTTTAATTACTGCTTCAGTAATTGCGAACGTACTTATTAAAAAGACTAAAATTAACTTTGATTTACTTACAGAGCAAAACAAATGGGAGGAAACGATTTCTAACAGCTGTGCTAATAATAGTTTTTTTTTTTTGATGCAAATTAAAGCTTAAAAAGGAAGTCGATGTTCAAGCTGATTTTCCACCAAAGAGGGTCCGAAATTGGAACACTAGGGTATTAGAACAACGTCGAAAAGATTTAGAGTATTATTTACAGGTATTAAAAAAAATATTTTCTATAAGTTTGAATACAATTCAAATACTGTACATATTTTTTTTTACTAATTTTTTAGGCAGTTTTGCGGCTGAATCCCATACCAAAAACGGTGATTTCATTCTTAGGAATTACTCATTTTAGCGAAGATAACCACGTGGAGTAAGAAAAAAAATTCTTGAAATCTGTTTTTAATTACTGTTTATTTATTTTTTTCCTCTACTTCCCGTCATATAGAGAGCAGAATACTGCGAGTGCTTTTAAAATGAGTCATCAACCAGTCGTGTCATTCGTGAGCACAGATTTGATGCTTCAAAGTAAATATTAACAAAAACGCACACACATGTGTTTCGTTGTTTTATTTATTTATTTATTTACAGCTGTTAATTAGTTGAGTTTGTTTTTTAATTATAGATGATTTAAGCAATATGGTTGTACGCGGAGTGATGATGGGTTTGTACAAAAACAACTGTCCTCCGGAGTATAATAAAGCTAATGAGGGCAATTCTACTGCCGTTCCGGGTTCGACTGAGGTTCCAAGTGCTGCGACCATCAACGCTAACGGTGCGAACAATTGAAATTCATAATGCCAGCTTTATAATATACAATACCGGTATATACAATTAACTCTATAGCATGTCTACTTAACTTTTATGACCAAGTTTTTAATTTTTTTTTTTTTTTATTAAATATATTGTTTTTTATACACGCATTTAATATCTTTATATTTATATTAATAACGACAAAATTTTTTATATTTGCAAAACTGTTATATCGCGCGAACGTTATTCAATTTTTGACACTATTATGAAAACGTGGAATAATTATTGTGGCTGTAATAATTTTTTATTTGCTTTTTCGTTGTTATTAGCGATTCTTGCTTTTTGTTAGAATGTGATGGTCACATGTGATTAAAGTTATTGTTAAGTATTAATTAAAAATCTGCGATGAGTTTTTATTGAGTAAATTTTCAATGGGTTTTGTAAAATTTCATTGCTTTTGAAATTACAGTAATATTTATGTTACAAAAACAAGGAAATTAGTTTTAATATTACATTTTATCTTATCTTTGTATTTAAATATTTTTTACTATTTATTTTTAGTTTTTCGCGATTTTATTTATTTCCATTAATTTTATTTTTGGTATTGTGCGTTCAGGATGTACTTTTCATTTAAATCCTGAATCACACAACGGCGCTAATCGTCTGCTAGTTAGAGCACATGGCGGGCGTCACCTGTTTACATTTTCTAAATCAATAATAATTATCATGGGAGTTCGGGGTTTAACGTCGTTTATAAATTCCAATCCCCATCTTTTTACGAAATTTCAATTAAGCAACAGCTGTTTAGTGATAGACGGCAATGGCTTGTGTCATAAATTATACCACGCTTTTTATTTGGAACCGTTTCTAGGAGGCGACTACGAGGTATTCCGGGCTAAATTACTGCTCTTCTTCTCCGCGCTCGCAAAATGCCGGCTGAAACTTCACGTCGTTTTCGACGGAGCTTTCGACGTCGACGATCGTAAGTTACAAACCACTTTGAATCGAGCTAAAAGCAGATTGAGCGTGATTCGCAAGGCGCGGAAAGGTGTTTTCGGTCGCAGCCCATTATTGCCGATTTTAGCTATGGACGTGTTGAGAGATTTGCTCAACGAATTGGGAATCGAACACACTCAGTGCTCGTTCGAAGCCGACGAAGAAATCGCGATATTGGCGAATAAACTGCAGTGCCCGGTTCTGAGTCAAGACAGCGATTTCTTCATTTTTCCTCTAACTCACGGGTACATTCAGTTGGATTCATTGGAACCCAATCCCACGCTGAAGCAGAATCCCGACGGATCGTATTATTTAACGGTTAAAATATTTTTTCAGGAAAAACTGCTCAAATGTTTTAACGGACTTCATCCTCAAGTTTGTGTTACGATTATATGACTTTTAAGTTGTTGTTTTTGTTTAATTATAATTACGGTATCTTATATTTTTATAGGCTTTAATTTTATTGGCCGTTGTTCTTGGAAACGATTTTGTGTGCAAGTTTAACTTCGACAACTTCTTCAGCAACATTCGTCTTCCCAAACGTAACCAAAATCAGCTGAGTCGAATAGGATCAGCTTCTGGAGCTAAGATTATTGGATTCCTCGAGTGGTTACAAGAGAAATCGATCGAAGAAGCTATTCACAAGGTTAACTGGCGTGATATTGTTTACTCTCATATTTTTCTAGTTTAAATATAATTTCTGAACGTTTAGATTGTCGGATACGCCAAAGCCGTTAATCGCGAGGGTTTAGAAAAAATAATTCGTACAAATATTGAGAGTTATAATATACTGAAGAGTCGAATCGTAGATGAGAACTCATTAGCGAGCGTCGAAAATATTCCGGATTGGTTCTGGATTCGCGCGAAGGCCGCCGATATTCCCGCCGGCTTTTTCTTAAACCTCATTTTTAGAAGAAGATTGTTTTTTCAAGCACAGATTGAAGATTGGACCCAACCCGATTCTTACATATGTTCGAAGCCTCTACGCCAAATAGCTTTCTGGATTTTATTTCAATCCGAAGAAGCGGCGGTTACGGAGTACGGGCAGAATCGAGGATCGATCAATCACGAACAAGTGTTTCCTCGACGTTTTCCCATAGAGGAGTTTCAAAATTCTGGTAAGAGCTTTGAAGGGCTAAATTTTTCATGTGAAATCTTACTTATTTTGTTATAGTGCAAACAAATATAATTTTATTTTTTTCCCTGCAGATGACTCTGAAAACGAAACTGCAAATTTGAATTGTACGTTTGAAAATTGTTCCACAATTTCGGAATCGGTATTTAATGCTAAAGTTCAGACGTGTGTTGAAGATAAAACCGACGTGAAGTTATCGAAACTCAAACTCGATGAAAATGAAATGAGCTTGAAAACATTGGGTACAATGACGAACGCGCGCAGGGAACGTTTAATTTTAAATATTTTAAGTATAAAACACGCGAAAGTATTACGAAAGCGCTTCCCCGGAGAAATGCGATTATTTATTTCTGTTCTCGTGTATTGGATAAAATGTCCTGAAATGAAAATTTCCTTCACCTACGTTCGCGCTCTCATTTTTAGTAGTTTAAGCATTTTTTGTGTGTTTTACTTCAAACGTCGAAGCGCGAATCGAAAGTCTAGCGACACTGAGCCGAGTGAATTGAGCGAGATGTTACGTCGCATGTGGGAAAGTAAAGAAGAACAGAAGGCAATTGCGGGGAATTTAAGACGATATAAAGTGGAACCGAAGATCAATTACGCTCGTCCACCGAATGTGGCGGCTTTACACGCTTTCGCCACTTTTCAAACGTGTCTTCTTTTTTCTTCCTATTTAAATCGACTCTTCTTTCTGGCTCTGGACCACGTTCAAGTAGGGGCTTTTCTTAACGGAACTTGCTTATACAACGTTTACGAGGATTTCGCCACCAAGGCTAACCTGGATGCTCATTTGAAAGCTACGTTGAGTGAGAAGCAACCGAATTTCTATCAAGCTCTAACGCTGGTGGAAGATTTTGTGATAAACACTGAAGACTGTCGCGACCTATTAGAAACGGGCGATGTAAGGACCAAGCGAAGGCGGAATAAACGATCCAAGAAAAAAGCAAAGCGAAATAAAGAAGATGAATGCGAGACCGAAAATGATGAGAATGAGGAAATAAATGAGATTACCTGTGAAGTAAGTAATAGATACGATATCCTCATTAATTAATTTTAATTATTGCTTTTAAATGAATTACTATTCTTATTTTATTTTCCCCCTAAAGTATGACTGCGGTAATTTTATTGTTTTCATTTTATCTTTGCTAAATAATTTTAAAAAATTTTATTTAAAACTCAAGCCATGGAACCTTATGCATGATTTACGTAATATTATACTATTCGGTTGTCTTTAGGCCGCTCAGCGGTTTAAAACCAAATTTTTATTTATACTTATGACCGGGTATCTACATGTACTTGAATTCTTATTATAATCTACGTTATCGAATTTATCAGTGATTTCGAATCACAATCGCTGTTTATCAGCTTTTAAGGACGTTTTATTGACAAATCAAGTGAAAAAAAATATTATTGATTTAGCAATGGAAGGAGCTGTAGAATTAAGTTCGATTAAATTAGATATTTTGAATGAAATTAATGATATTAGCACCGGAGATTATAATAAAAATGTTATTAAAAGCGTAGAAAAATCGAAAATAATATGGAGCAAACATATGAAGACTCTGCTAGCCACATTATGCGCTACTCTGGGTGCGTTGAGTCTGGGTACAGTTTTCGGATATTCAGCTCCGGCTATCCCAGACATCAATTCCAACTCCAATTCATTTCACCTGTCCGAGATCCAAGTAGCATTGGTGGTGAGTGTTTCCTCCCTGGGAGGACTTTTCGGTAGTCTGTTGGGTGGAATGGTCCTCGATCGAATCGGACGTAAAACAACTTTATTGTACGCTACTATTCCGTTTGTTTTCGGTTGGCTCCTTATCACCGTGGCTAATGATTTTTATTGCTTATTCTTCGGTCGATTTTTAACCGGCGCCAGTGCTGGAGTCATGGATGTATCCGTGCCAGTGTACATCTCGGAAATCGCAGCTCCAGAAGTCCGAGGTTTCATGGGCTCTTGTCACGAATTGTCCACTAACATCGGCCTACTATACGCATTCGCTTTCGGTATCTTTCTTAATTGGACGTGGTTAGCCGTGGCGTGTCAGGCTATTCCTGCTGTCATGCTCGTTTGCATGATTTTCGTTCCTGAATCCCCTCGATGGCTTCTCCGCAACGGCAACAAAGAGGGTTGCATTTGCAGTTTAAAATGGCTGCGAGGTGAAAATGAAAATATAAACGAAGAGCTTAGCAAGCTAACTGTAGCGGATCCAGAGAGGCCAAAAGTTGGATGGGCCGAATTTAAAAAAGCCGATGTTTACCGTCCGCTCTTTACTATCGTTGGACTCATGTTTTTCCAGCAGATGAGTGGTTACGGAGCTATTCCGCAGTATATGGTGAGCATCTTGGCGACCGCAGGAAGTAGTTGGGACCCCAACAGTCAAACGGCCGTAGTAGGAGCATTGGGAGTGTTAGCTAACTTATTTTCGGCTAGTGTAGTGGACAAAGTAGGACGCAGATTTATGTTATTAACTTCGGCCTCGATTATGACGTTAAGCTTAATCGCTTTAGCCGTATATTTCACTTTAATCGAATTCGACCAAGGCATTGATAGCAGCAAATATTCAATGGTAGCGTTTATTGGCATTGTGGTGTATAATATATCCGTGTCTTTGGGTTACGGACCAATACCGTTTTATTTGGCCAGCGAATTGTTACCTTTAAGAGTGCGAGGAAAGGCAGGGGGAGTAGCTATTTCTTCCGTTTGTTTGTTTTCGTTCACTGCCAGTTTTGCGTTTCCTTATATCGTGGAATTAATCGGTTTATATGGAGTTTTTTGGGGGATGGCAATTTTTGCTATATTTTCTATCGTTTACGCTTATATCGTGGTACCTGAAACCAAAGGATTATCATTAGAAGAAATTGAAAAGAAAAACACATAATGTGTACCTATGCAAATTCTTTTTATAAAATTATTACTTTATTTTTAAATAAATATTAAAAATGTTTCAATTCTCTAATATCCTTGAGGTTGTATCGATGCCTTTATTTTTCTTTGGACTAATTGGGTTTTTTTTTTAAATCAATAATTATGATAATATTTGTTTCGTTAATTATACTGTATTTTATGTATTGTGTTCATATTGCATCGGTGCGTGAACAGGGTACAAATCAAATCTAATACATTTTTATTTATAAGATTTGGCTGGGTACTATCGAAAGATTGTAAACAATTGGCGACTATCTACAATAAATTCGAACAATTCATATTATTTCCAATAAAATAGAGAGAATAATTATTTAAATAGTAAAATGATCTTAAACAAAAACTTTATAATTGTTGAAAATTGTGGTTTTTAAATTAAAGTTTAAAATATATGTAACCCATTTGTTTACAAATATAGTACCGTATTATGTTAATTAAATTCATTGAACAACAAGGTTGAACAACTACTCATGGAAGTAGACACTTTATAGCCTACATTGACACATTTTATATTCGAACAAAATGTTCGTGATTGTTACAATAATTATTGTATTTATTGACGATGATAAAAAAAAAACTTTTCAAGTTTTAAAATAAATTCGTATGTTTTAATTCAATTTAGAAAAGCGTTGCTCTGAACTTATATTTAATTTTTTATACCGTGAATTCTTATTATGCGTTATCGAAGTTATCAGTGATTGCGATCTACTATCGAGGTCTATCAGTTTTTAATATAGTGTGAGCGAGCGAGCCAATCAATCATTTTAAAAATTGCACCGATTTAGCAATGGAAGAAGCTATCGAACTGAGTTTGGCTAAATCAGACATTTTGAATGAAATCAATAATATTAGCAACGGAGACTATAATAAGAATGTTAGTAAAAGCGTAGAAAAATCGAAAGAATTATGGAGCAAACATTTGAAGACTCTACTGGCCACGTTGTGTGCAACTCTGGGTGCGGTGGGTCTGGGAACTGTTTTCGGATATTCAGCTCCGGCTATCCCCGACATCAATTCGAATTCTAATTCATTTCACCTGTCAGAGATACAAGTAGCGTTAGTGGTGAGTGTTTCTTCGCTGGGTGGTCTTCTGGGTGGCCCGTTGGGTGGAATGGTCCTCGATCGAATCGGACGTAAAACAACCTTATTGTACGCTACCATTCCATTCGTTTTCGGTTGGCTCCTCATCACCGTCGCCAAAGACGTCTACTGTTTATGCATCGGTCGATTTTTAACCGGAGCTAGTGCAGGAGTCATGGATGTATCCGTTCCAGTGTACATTTCGGAAATCGCCGCTCCAGAAGTCCGGGGTTTCATGGGTTCTTGTCACGAATTGTCCACTAACATCGGCCTACTATACGCATTCGCTTTCGGTATCTTTCTTAATTGGACGTGGTTAGCCGTGGCGTGTCAGGCTATTCCTGCTGTCATGCTCGTTTGCATGATTTTCGTTCCTGAATCCCCTCGATGGCTGCTCCGCAACGGCAACAAAGAGGGCTGCATCCGCAGTTTAAAATGGCTGCGAGGAGAAAATGAAAATATAAACGAAGAACTTGACGAGTTAGCTGGAGCGACTCAAGAGGAGCCAAAAGTTGGCTGGTCCGAGTTCAAAAAACCCGATGTGTACCGTCCACTCTTTACCATCGTCGGACTCATGTTTTTCCAGCAGATGAGTGGTTACGGAGCTATTCCGCAGTATATGGTGAGCATTTTAGACACCGCAGGAAGCAGTTGGGACCCCAACAGTCAAACGGCCGTAGTAGGGGCATTGGGAGTGTTAGCCAACTTATTTTCGGCCAGTGTAGTGGACAAAGTAGGGCGCAGAGTTATGTTATTAATTTCGGCGTCGATTATGACTCTAAGCTTAATCGCTTTAGCCGTATATTTCACTTTAATCGAATTCGACCAAGGCATTGATAGCAGCAAATATTCAATGATAGCGTTTGTTTGCATTTTGGTGTATAATATATCCGTAGCTTTGGGTTACGGACCAATACCGTTTTATTTGGCCAGCGAATTGTTACCTTTAAGAGTGCGAGGAAAAGCAGGGGGAGTCGCTATTTCGTCCGTTTGGTTGTTTACGTTTATTATCAGTTTCGCGTTTCCTTATATCGTGGAATTAATCGGTTTATACGGAGTTTTTTGGGGGATGGCAATTTTTGCTATATTTTCTATCGTTTACGCTTATATCGTGGTACCTGAAACCAAAGGATTATCATTAGAAGAGATTGAAAAGAAAAATACTTAACATGCACCTGACGTGGCCTGCAAATTCTTTTTTATTTTGAATAATTTTCAGTAAAAATGCAAATTTTTTTTTTAAATAAATTGTAAATTCGATGGCAATTCATGGCAGAAGTAAATAGGTACAATTGCCCATGCAAGGAAAAATCTATTAATATAGCTTCATGTCCTGGGTTACAAAATTATTAAGAATCCGGTTAGTTTTTTTTTTTTTTTTGCTAAAATGCGTACCGGTACATGTATTTTTTTTATCATCAATAAATTAAAATTGAAAAATTAATATTACTGGTAGTTGTACAACTGTTATAATTAGAATAAAAATAATAATCATATTGTTGCCAACAACACTATAGGGCTGTTTGATTTTATTCATTTACGTGCAATTACTGTATAATAATGGTTATTCTACTATTCTCGTATTATTACGTAAAATAGTCAGTTCAATTCAACTTTTATTACGTAAAATAGTCAGTTCAATTCAACTTTTATTACGTAAAATATTTACATGAATTTCGAAAATCACCGTAGCTATATTTTTGAGATTCGATGGCCATGTGGCGTCATTTTTGTGGCACACTGTATTTAAAAGAAAGCCGCTTTAATTTTGTATTGTCTCACTATTGGTCAGAAAATCAGAGGGTTATCATCGCCAATTGGTTGACAACTGACAATCCTTTAATTCCCCTTTCGCCAAGGAGTTGGATAACTTAGATTTTATTCCTGCGCATTTCAACTTTTGTCACGTGAGCGTGGTTACGTTTTATGTGCATAATAGGTAAGCCTAGTGCGTAACGGCTCTTTAGGAGTGCGAACGTTTCGGCCAATTGCTAAATTATAATACTGCCAGAAGCACTAAAAGAACAGTTAGAGGTAAGATATTTTTTCATTGATTTGTCTTCAGTCTTTTATTCAAAGTGAGGTGACACACGTGCACACTCCTATTGTCAACTCCCGGTAGAAATATTACTCTTTCAATGACATTATAATTATATTTTTTTAAAGTATTGAAAATGGACGAAGCTCTTCCACCAACGGATGCCAGTAAATCAAGTGCAGACTCGGTAATAATTGAGTCGGAAAGCACGGGACAAGTTGCGAGAAGTTGCAGAAATCTGTCGTCGTCGTTGAATAAACTGACGGATTTTGTTAATTCTCTGACAGAACCTGCAAATTCTTTGACAAAACCAGTAAATTCTTCGATAGACTCTTCAAATTCTCAGCCAAAACCAATTCCCATTCAACCAAAGCCGCCGATGTTTTCGAGTCAATTACCGCAAATGGTTAATCCCATAATGATGATGGTTCCTGGTCCTTCCCCTTATTTCATGCCATTAATTCAGCAACCGACTCCTCGATCACCTAACAAAAAGGAAAGTCAATCTGCCGATAGATCTAAGCCGGTACCAATTGCTCCGGCAGGGTTTGGATATATTCCAGTTATGACTGTTCCATTTACTTATGCTGCTGTACCGCCGGGCAATTCACCATTTGAATTGATTTCGTCCTACGTTCAAAACCCGTTGACGTCGGAGACTATGATGTTTGCCGGCGCTACCGGTAACTTCGACAATAAGTCTACTGCCGAGGTGCCGATTAAAGCCAAGCGTGGTCGCCCGAGAAAAGTTCGCTTAAACGAGACTGCTTCAACCAACGTTCCTCTTCAAAAAGTTTTAAAGACGGAGATTAACGATCAAAGTTCTCTCGCTTGCGATCTCAATTCCTCGTCGGGAACCTCGGCCGTACCAATACAGGTGCCTAAAAGACGAGGTCGAAAACCCCTTACCGTCAACAAGTTGATCCATTTCCCTTCGATCTATGACGTTCAGCCAATGGAAGACTCAAATGACCCGTCCGATCAACCTGTCGACTATTGCGTCAAAGAGAAAAATTAATATGAAGCAGTCTATAAATTTAAGAGCGATCGACAGAGCAGTTTAATAAATTCAAAGAAAAATGTAAACCGTTTTCATTCACTTTGTTAAAGAGTTAATGTTTTTTTTTTTTCTTTATTTCAATACTGTATATTGAAATTTTCGTTTCATTTCATTTAATATATTGAAATTTTCATTACATATCATTCAATATACTGTACTGACATTTTCATTTCAATACCTGTAGCCTATAATAATAGGAGATTTGTTTTCATTTAAATTCCTGTTCTAATGTTCATACCAGTGCTTAAAAATTTGTTATTCGAAGTTTGATGTCGTTTATTTTCACTTGACTAATAAATATACGTTCTTATGAAATTTTAGATAAAACTTTTTAATTCATGATTATTGAATCAAAATATTATTAGATAAACTTAAGGCAAATGACAATTTTTTTTTTTTTTGTGAATGGAATGGGACGTGGTGGCGAGTTGTCTGCTAAACAGCTGATCGCGAATTCCTGGCGGTTTCGCCATGTGGGTTTCAGTGTTGTAAAGTTGTAAACTATAAAAGTTTCATAAGTCGCGCTGCATTATGTGCCATTGCTGAGAAGATGATTTTAAGCTGTCAGTCAGGAATTATGTAAAATTGTTTACAGTTAATATCAATATTAATTGAGCGAAGATGTTGATACGAATTGTTGGACGAACGCTACCTCGAAAATTAACCGCCAAATTGTGCCTAAAAAGTTTCTCTCGGCATAAATTAACTTCGTCACAAATAAGAAAAATATTCTTAGATTATTTTATTCTCGAGCATAAGCATTTATACGTGCCATCGAGCTCTTCGCTATCGCATGGAGATAATACTTTATTATTTACAAATGCTGGAATGAACCAGGTGAGTAAATTCATATTATAATGACTTCTATAAAGAATAATTACTGTATTAAAAGATATGTTTTGATGTATTTTAGTTTAAGGCCATTTTTTTGGATAATCATACAGATGTTTACTTTCCGAATTTCGATGCAAACGATTTAAAAAGAGCTGTCAACAATCAGAAATGCATTCGAATTGGAGGCAAACACAACGATTTCGACGACGTTGGAAAGGATTCTTATCACCACACGTTCTTCGAGATGTTAGGAAATTGGTCTTTCGGCGACTATTTTAAAGTAGTCATTATTCAATTTTAGCGAAAGATTATTTGTATTTACATATTTTTTTAGGAGGATGCCTGCAAAATGGCATTTAATTTACTAACGGGGCCTTTTAAAATTCCCCAAGAACGCCTGTATTTCACGTATTTTGGTGGAGACGAGCATTTTGGCTTAAAGCCAGATCTTGAATGCCGAGAAATTTGGAGAAAGATTGGGTATAAATTTTAAAAGGATAATAATTTTTTTAAAAAAATGTTGGTGTCATTTATTGTATTTTTGAAGAGTTTCTGCTGATCGCTTGTTACCTTTTGGCATGAAAGATAATTTTTGGGACATGGGAGGAACAGGTCCATGTGGTCCTTGCACAGAAATTCATTATAGTCACTTGCCCATTAACGAATTCGCCGCTTCATTAGTGAACACCGGCAACCAAAATGTCATCGAATTATGGAACTTAGTTTTTATGCAATATTGCAAGTAAGATTAACAAAACAGATTGACAGGATTTCATTTTTTTTTACTTTGTTTTATTACGACTTTGCATAGGAAAATTGATGGAAGTTTAGAAAAATTAAGACAACATCACGTAGACACGGGTATGGGTTTCGAAAGATTGGTGGCTGTCTTAAATCAAAGCGTGTCAAACTACGATACTGATTTATTTCAACCTATATTTACTGCAATTCAAAAGGTATGTCTTTAGATAAAAGTGAAGCTAATATTAAAATAATTGAGGTATTTTAAAGGATGCTGGTTGTTTCCCGTATGGTGGAAAGTTTGGTGAGGAAGATATTAATGGCATTGACACAGCTTATCGAATAATTGCGGATCACGCTCGAATGGCAGCTGTTTGTATAGCTGATGGTTTAATACCTGACGAGTTCGATGCAGGGTATATTATGAAATTTTGTTATTACAAGTTAATGTTTTTGATATTATATGCATCCTGTCTGTTGTTATAGACATTGTTTGAGAAAAGTTATACGAAGAGCAACTATGGAATTACATTTATCTTTGAAGTCTAATTCCGCATCAGTTTCGAAATTAATTCCTGTAGTTTCATCTATTTTAGGGCAAACGTTCGACAATATTCCACAAAATTTAGATAAGGTTGTATAAGTTTATTGAGCATAAGCAAATGTAGTGTAGGCTAGCTAAATTAATCATTTCATATTCTGTAGATTATTAAAGTCGTTTCTGATGAGGAACAAAAGTTTTTAAAAGTTTTAAATAGAGGAACGAAATTATTTAAAAAAATGAGTAACAATCTCAATGTGGGAAGCACTTTTCCAGGTAGTGCAATTATTGAATTTGCCGTGTTTGAAATATGAAAATATAAACTTTTTTTTTTACTTAAGTTAAAGATATGTGGGAGTTATATTTTGTTCATGGTGTTCCTGAAGATGTAATTTTGAATTTAACTGCTTCTAAAGGACTAGTGCCTGAACTCGATAAATTTCGTCAGCAAGTTACTGAAGAGAAAGTAGGCCTACTAACTATAATTTTAAAATTGGCACATTCGCAAATTTAACAAATTATTAATTTACAGCTCAAAAGTCAGAAAGCTTATCAGCAACATTTAGAGTTAAAAAAAGGAAGTCAAGTTGATATAAATTTCTTAATCAATCATAACGTGCCAAAAACGAATGATAGTTATAAATATATTTTTGAAAAACACAATGACAAATTTTGTAAGGAAATATATATTATTTTGTTGAATTTTATTTAATTTATTTATTTCATGTAGACGTTCCTGATCTTGAAAGTGCAATAGTGGCCATTTGGGACGGAAATAAATTTGTTAAAGAAATTCAGCGTTCTGAAAATCATTTTAGCGTTGTAACCAAAGAAACAAATTTTTATGCTGAAGCAGGCGGTCAAGTGGCGGATATAGGAAAAATAACTTCTAAAGTTGGTTTTATCAATTTTTTTCCTTATCATTGTGTACAGATTCTGATTTATACAGATTGGTGATTATATTTTTGATGTAAGCGACGTTTACGTTTCAAACGGCTACGTAATTCATTATGGCCAACTTTTGAATGGCCAGTTGTTCGAAGAAGATGCTGTTACATTAAAAGTTGATCCGGTAATTTTTGTTTTTTTGGAAAAGTTTTAACTGTTTTAATATTATTTATTTTAAATACAAAGATTCGAAGGGAAGGTTGTATGAGGCACCATACATCAACTCATTTGCTTAATTCGGTTTTAAGACGGATTCTAGGGAAAGCTGATCAGCGCTCATCTAAAGTAGCTCCTGATTCATTTAAATTTGATTTCACTTGCGAGGTTATTTACCAAATTTTGTTTTTGAAGAGATATTTATAATATAAGTTTTTATAATTAGGAAGCTTTAAATTATGAAAAGTTAGCTGAAATTGAAAAAGAAATGCTTGTAGCCATTCAAAGTGAATTAGACGTGAAAAGAATCTTGATGCCATTTTCAGAAGCTATAAATTTGCCTGGTTTAGTTACCGTGCCAGGGGAGGTAAACTTGCTATGATATTTTACATTTTACCCATAATTAAATTTATAACGTTCAACATTTTAATTATCAGAGTTATCCGAAAGAAGTGGCTGTGATTGGTATTTGTGATAAAGCTGGGAATAACAATGAATTTATTTCGCTGGAAGCTTGTTGCGGAACGTAATTACAGTATATTCTATCTGATTATTATGGTAAAACGATATTAAATTCTAATTGGTTTTGTAGTCACGTAAGGAATACTAAAGAAATTCAAGACTTTGTGATACTTTCTCAAAAATCCGGAGGACAAGCTGTAAGAAGCTTAAAAGCAGTTTCAGGTCCAGAAGCCGTGCGAGTAGGTGTTTATTTTAAATTAAATGTATAAGCTTGTTAACTGAACAAAACAATGTAGTGCCGCGAATTATATAATGAAATGCAGGATGAACTTTCGTTTATTATGGCAGATTATGAAGCAAAGGTTTTATTAATTTATTTTTTTAAATAATTAAAAAGTTGACAATGAAATGTTTTTATAGGATAAATCGAACATTAATTTTTGCGATTATGATCGACGATTAAAAGAGAATTTAAAGGTAAACTTGCTTATAAATGATATGCATCAGAAAATTTACTAATAATTTTTTTTTTTTTATTTTGCAAATTTTTCAGCTTATAGAAAGCCTAAACTTATCTATCATATCTCGTGAAACTTTAAAAAAGCGAATAGACGAGTCAATTGGAAAAATTAACAAATTAACACGAGCAAAAGTAGGTTGAACGATTTTAAATTAATTTTAAACGTATCACAATATGTTTCGAATTTGTAATTTTGTAGGTAAAAACTGAACTAAGAAATGCTTTTCTTAATTTTGGTAAGGAAAACGTTATTGTTTATGTATTTGAAACCATGGCTCATGATCAAGTAATATTTTAAATTTTTAAATCATTTAATTACAGTAATTATTAAGTTATTATTTTTTGTAAAAGGTGGTTTTTTATGAAGCTATCAACTTTTATCGATTGAAGCCTTGCTTCTGGTTCGTAAAAAATGGAGATAAGCTACGTGGACGCTGCGTATTTTCTAAAGCAAGCACTAATTAATTTTGAAATAGATTTAAACGTTTATTAATTTTAAATTCTACAACTGTATAGGATAATGCGTCGGATCAATTCAATGCAGAAATTTGGGCACAAATTCTAATTAATAATTTCAAGGGAGTTGGAAAGCCCGATAAAAAATTTCCTAAATTCGATTACATTGTGGAAATGGATATAAAAACGGAAAATATAGCCAACATAGTCGAAAGCGTTAAAGAATTTGGAAATAAAATATTTCTCAATGAAAAGTAATATAGCTGTCATGTGTGATTTAAAAAAATATAAGTTTCAAAATTAGCGCCGGAAGTGTGACGACATAGACGAGACGTAATAATGTTACGGTAGCCGCGGCCCCATTCATTTCATAAATATTTATTTTTTGTTTTTTATTGTGTTTTTAACATAAAGGAGAACAAAATAAATTTTTTTGTAAATATTAAATCTTAATTTAATTTGAAAATTACTTATAATAATTTGTTAGTGCATAATGAAAATAATTTATTATTGTTAGGTTCCTCTGAGAAGCAGTAAAGTTAATGTTTTTGGGAATTTCAATTTTTGTTTTGTGCCGGGCAATTTTTACCAACGGTTTTTAGATTTTAAATTTTGGTTTTTTAAGTTATTAATCCAGTACTCGTGTGTGTTGTTTTATTTATTTTTTATGCGTGATTTTAAATCATTTTTAATCAGTGCGTTAAATTCAAATTCATAATGGATAACATCAATGTGGTTATTCGAGTTAGACCGCTTCTAACGGCGTAAGTAATGTTAATATTATCTAACTATGATATTATATTCATCTTACAATTTGCAACATAATATTTATTTACATTCATAAACGTTATAAATCTTTAATTATCATTTAGTGAAAAATCTAAAGCTACTGTGCAGTGGGAAACGGAGGAAAACGCAATTTATCAAATTGACGAACGAGCAAAGCCCTACAATTTCAGTAAGTTTATGCCTAACTATGGCTTTAAATTAATTCAAACATAATTCAAATGTAACTCAATGTTTTTGTAAAATTACAGATCGGGTTTTCGGTTTAGATACCGTAAATGAAAAGATTTTTGAAGATGTTGCCCAACCCATCTTGGAGGCGGTTATGCAAGGATATAACGGTAGGTCTAAACTAATCCTAAGTATGGTACATGTACTGCATTATCTTCCCTTCTAATCCTCCTAGATCTAATAGACTAATAATAATTAAGAATTTCTAAAGAATTAAAGTTTCGATGTTATGATTTAGGATCAATTTTTGCGTACGGGCAGACTGCTTCGGGGAAAACTCATACAATGATGGGATCTGAGCGAAACCCAGGACTGATCCCCAGAATGATAGATTCAATATTTGAGGCGATTGAGAATGTACAGTTTTATTGATAATCACTTTAAAGTTAAACGATTTTTAATGATGTTTTTTATTACCGTATTTAGACACCTGATCGAGGCTTCTTACTACGTGTTTCATACACTGAAATTTACAACGAGCGCGTTTATGATTTATTGTCTAGTAACAGAAAGTCATTGACTATCAGAGAAGACGCTGTAAATTATATTACTTGTGTTTTAATTTTTTTATCTTAATTTATTTTTATTTTTTTTTATAGAACGGAGAAACATTTGCGGAAAATTTGAAAATTGAAGTTGTGAGCAGCATGGCAGATATTATGAAGCAAATGAGGATTGGAGAAAGTAATTATTATTTTTAATTGTTTATACTATACATTTACAACATTTAAATTTTTTTTTGGTAGAAAATAGGACTTATGGTGCTACTTCGATGAATCCAAACAGTTCCCGTTCTCATGCTATATTCAGAATTGTAAGTTTAATGAGGGAAAATGTAATATTTTTTAGCAGTTGTCTAATTTTGATTTTTACTTTTAGATAATTGAAAGTGGAATTTTATCTAATAAAGACGGAGAGTCTCAAATTATTTCGTCAGGCGATTTGTCAAGTGGAGATGCAGATCTAACTGTTTCTCATCTAGTAATCCTTTCGTAAATTTATAACATAAAACATACAAATCTTACCTTTTAAAATATTTTTTAGAATCTTGTGGATTTGGCAGGTTCGGAAAGAACTGGTCAAATGGTATCAGGTGCTGGGAAATTTCGTGAAGGCTGCTCCATTAACACGAGCTTATTAGCATTAAGAAATGTTATAAGTCGATTGAGTCAAAATACAGAAGGGTAAAATAAATTATTTAAAGAATGCTTCAAATTTATTAATTTATTATTATTTAGAAGTTTTATCAATTACCGGGATTCAAAATTAACGAGGATTTTGCAGTCATCATTAGGGGGCAACGCAAAAACGTCAATCATTTGCACTGTCAACCCATCTATGATAGATGAAACACACTCAACTCTTAAGGTAATAAAAAACGAAATTTAATTAACCATTTAATTAAATATTTTATTTTTAGTTTGCGAGCATGGCTAAATGCATCCGAAATGCTCCAACAAAGAATGTTTTTGTGTCTGAGGCTGTCTTATTAAAACAATACGCTCGTGAAATTGCTGAATTGCAATTGAAGTTACAGGTACAGTACTAAATTAATACGGAGTACATTTTTAGATAGAAAATTAAGTATATTAATATTTACTTTTTAGACGCAGAGTAAAGAGTCTCTCGATCAAGAAATAATGAAGCAGCAATTAGAAGAAACTGAACTAAAAAATAAGGAACTTGAAGAAAAAATCGCGAAGTTAAAGGACAGCGTTATTACATCGAGTGCGCTGAGTGGCACTAATCAAACCAAATCAAGACGTGAGACATGGGGAGGACCTATGGTGAGACATGGGGAGGGTTTTGAAGAATTACATTTTCTTCCCCCATCTACTCCTCAAAAATCGTTCGCCGATTTAAAATTTTATCATTCTTCTTGCTCGGTTCGTACACTTCCTTCTCAATTTGGGTTAGATCAATTTCAATCGACTTGCAAAGAAGTCGCCTGCCAAGCACAAATAACTTCTAACTTAGAAAAGAAATTAAAATACAGAATTCGAGTTTTCGAAGTGCAAGCGAAATACGAGAGCGAGAAACTGGCGACAATACAAGAGCAACACCGACAAATGGAGAAAGATCATAAGGATCAAATTGAATATCTGGAACTCGAACATCGCGAGATTGAAAATGAAAATCGTAATTTAAATCTCGACAACGTTTTGCTGAAAAAACGAATAGGCGAACTCGAAAATAAAGCGAGTGTGCTGACACCGGTTAAAATTGACTTTAACTGTACCGAGTTTAACGAATCGTTCGGTTTGATTCCCAATCTCGAAAAACAACAACGCGGTATGCTTCTACCGTGGAACGAAAGCGAAATGTTGGATAAATTGTCGAAGTTAGAAGCAGATTTGAAAGTGCAGCAGCAAAGAGCGACTGCGGCTGAAGACGAGTATGGGAAACTTCAAGAGTCGAGTTCCAATTACCGGAAAAAAACGGAGAAGACGTTTGACGATCTTTCGAAAGAATCGGAGGCTGTCAAAAATACAATTTTGAAATTGCAAAAGGAGTTGGAGAAGAATATCAAAGATAGGCACACGGAAAAACAAGAATGGAAAATCAAATTGCACGAATCGCAAAAGAAATCGAACGAACTAGGAGATTTAGTCGAGACTTTGTCAATGCGTTTGAATGAAAAGGAAGACGAGATTCAGGATTTGAAAGATCAAATAGAAAGTTTGGGAAAAAATAACGCTTTAATTCCAGAACATGAGGAGTTAAAGAAACATTTGAAAGAATCTGAAAAGGAACTGGAAAATTTGCACAAATCGTTAAAAATACAAACCGATAAAATGAACGAATTGCAAACGAAATCGGACGAATTAGAAAATCTAGTCGAGACTTTGTCAATGCGCTTGAATGATAAGGAAGACGAGATCCAAGATTTGAAAGAACAGATCGCAATTTTGGAAGAAAACAACGTTTTAATTCCAGAACATGAAGAGTTAAAGAAACATTTAAAAGAATCTCAAAATGAATTGGAAAATTTGCGCAAATCGTTGAAAATCCAAGACGAAAAAATGAACGAATTGCAGACAAATCTTAAAAGTAATGAAAACAACCAACTTCCTGAAAATTTGAAAGAAAAGGTATTCATTACACTTTGCTGTGCCGTTAAACTATATTGATATATTCTTTTTTTTTATTACTGATATAGACGCCTTTTGAAGACGATTTGCTGTGTGAAGACGTAACCGTCGATTTTCTCGCACTTCAATTGAAGTATGTTAATAAAATTTATCATATTATATTTTAACTACTGTAATTAAATAAATTTGTTTTTAGGGATTGCGACAAAGACGATCAAAATAATTTGGACCAAATAGCAATTTGTTTAAAATGCGAAATGGAAAATGAACGTTCAAAAACGATTGAAATGCGGTATTGAATTTTATTGAACTTGTACTAAAAAATGTTTTACGAATTTTTTTTTTATAAAATTTAGGATCGAGCAGTTGGAGTCTGAAAAGGCGGAATTAGAAAAAATGCTGAAAGATCAGGCCAATTCGAGCGAGATCAAAATTAACGATTTGACCATGGAATTAAAGCGTTGCAACGAAGAAGTTGAAAAATGCAAGGTCGAATTAAGCGAAAATGATTTTGAGATTAAAGCGCTTAAAGAAAAGTTAACCGAAGAAAAACATAATTTGAAGACTAGGTGAGTATTTTGATTGTTTCAGTTTTTCAATTACTGTACTGTTTTATTTTCATTTTAAGAGTTAAAACTCTTCAGAACGAGAAGTGTTTATTTGAAGATGAAATTAACCATTTGAACGCGCGGTTTGATGAAAAACTTAGCCAGATCGACA
Source organism: Polydesmus complanatus (assembly GCA_034692225.1). Classification (NCBI taxonomy): domain Eukaryota; kingdom Metazoa; phylum Arthropoda; class Diplopoda; order Polydesmida; family Polydesmidae; genus Polydesmus; species Polydesmus complanatus. Next base: position 45,726 of record JAQGAZ010000240.1, on the reverse strand, counting down.
TTTTGAAAGAACAACTCGAAGCATCGAAAGTTTTGGTGCAAGAAAAAGACACGGAAATAGTAAATTATAAAACTTCTTATTATAATTTATCAAAAGAACATGAAAACTGTTCGGAATTGAAAAGCGAGTTGGCAAGCTACGAAGAGAAAGTGGAGAAAATTAAAAATTTGGAGGAAATAATTACGATTTTAGAAGGCGATGTGCAGTGGCATAAAGACGGCAACCAACTTTTAGAAAAGGAGTTAGTTGAGTGCAAACAAAAACTATCAGATTGTCAAGCTGACGAAGTAATTATGATTTTTTTTAAATTTATTTTTATTAGAGGTATATCAAATTAAACGATTCACTTTTTAGGGTTTTTCTAAAGCTCTCGCCCAAAAGGAGGAAACTATAAACAATTTAAAGGTGCAATTGGATGCGCTTAAGGTAATGGCATTTTTTCGTTATTTTTGTAGAAAGGAAGATTAATTATAAGACTTCAATTGACAGGTAAAAACGGAAGAAGATCGTAAAGTTTACATTCAGAAAGTTAAAGAATTTTCAGATAAATTTGTAGAACATCAAGAAGATAGTAAATTGTTTGAATTGAAGTAAAATTGATATTCTATGTTATAAAATGAATTTATTACAATTTTAATAAAATTTTAGAAACTCAAGGTTGACGAATGCCAAAAATAATTTGGAAGAGGAAATCTCGCGATTGAAAGAACAACTTCGAAGAAGTCAATTATCCATGAATTCAAGTTCGAAGATAAATTTATACTTTTTGTATTAAATTTTTGCTTATTGCATTCATTTTAAATTTTAGCTGTGATTACCCCCGAGGACCGAACTCTTCCGGGGAAAAAATGGGATGGAACTTGTGTAACGGGAAGCGGGAGCGCAGCTACGTTTCAATTAGAATCAATTAAACGCGAAAATGAACGATTAAAGAAAAAGTTATTGCACGGTTGTCCACGGTGTCAACATTTGCGTAAGGTGATTCAGTCGAAAACTCAAGAACAGGAAAATACTCCAGAGTAAGTCTTTTGTTTTATTGAGGTAACGGCGATTTTATTCATTCAATTGGTCAGAGCCGATAAAACTCCGTTGAATGTACAAGATGAATCAGACGAAGAAAATACGACAAACTGGTCGCCATTAAAACCCATGGTAACATGGGCAAAAACTCCAGCTTTGGGTAAATTGTTATTTGGCATTTGTATTTTACTGTATTAACTCTTTTTTTTTATTGCTAATTCGCGGTTAGGTAAAGTAACCGATTCTCCGTGGTCTACGATATCTCAGGCATTTAAAGAAAAAGCCAAACGTAAGCATTTTAAAAAATATTTTTATATCTTGAATTTTTAAAAAAAATTAATTCTTATTTACGATGACAACCTTCTAATGTTTTAGTAAAGGAACAAAACGAAAATTTGGGCATTTCACCCAATTTATTTTCGAACAGATTTAACAAATCACCTGTTAAGAAAGTAAATGTAGGTCTACAGCCATTTGATGATAATACATTCGTTGACGAAAAAAATTGTAAAGTTCAATAAGCTTTGTCAGGTAATTATTTGTCAATATTAGGTATTAAAAGTTTCTATTACACTATTTCTGTTAATTTCTTATACTGTAATTGTTTTTAAAGACTATCGGTTTGGGAAATCTATTGTAAGCCAGTGCTTCTCTTTGATTATAGCCTAGACCGGATCATTGAGGTATGGATTAGCGGTGAACATTACCGTTGCAGTACTATTTGCACGTTATTGTTCAAACAAAATAATACAGTACATGTAGTGTTTATTTCTGGCGCGAAAAGTGTGATTTGTGGCTCTTTTGCTGGCCATTACCGTCCATTGTTAAAGCCATTTATGAACGCAACGCCCTTCCAAAAAAATATTTTTTAACAGAGGAACAATCGCATAATATTTTTTTATACTTTGGTCAATTTGGGTCAAAAAATGTATCGTGAGGAGCATCGGGATCTGCAGCTAAAACGAATTGGCCGCGCTGTAGAAAATGGGAGGTTAATCGAATTTCTATAACGGGATTTTAAAATCTTTCGTATCGTTGTTTCGTTATTGTTTAAAGGAACGGAAGACATTTTCCAATTTTTTAATTTCGTGTCGCCAAAAAGAACATCCCCGCATATTCTCTATTTTTAAGTAAGATTATATATGAAGAAGGAAAATAAATATAATTTTTTTTTATACCGTACCGGTATTACTTTAAATTCAAAAGATATCTAAATTCCAATACCAATAATTCTTTCTTGATTTTCCAAAAATATTGATAAGGTTTGGTTGGAAAAGATCGGTATTGTAATAGAAAACACATCACTAGCTCTGTTTAAAATACCTACTGGTTGCTAATATTGTTTAATTTTGTAATAAATGATTAACCTAATTTTAGCACATGAAATTTACTTGATCTACGACGGCGTAACCGCGGTCACCGAGATTATTAATGCTCAAATCAGCATTGCTATAATTTTGACAAGACAACAGTTTCGTACATTATAAAGCCCTAAGCCCGCAATATTTAGTACCGGTAAACAAAATTATTTGTTATTTGTCAGGTTATTAAACTGTACTTGCCCATAGGTAGCTGAATTCACTACGTGGATCGGTGAAGTTTGCAAAATTAACGGAGGTACCTCAAAAAGTGATCTTGCCTAAATTTATTTATTTTATAGTGTAATTATTGCTTTTATTAGAATTTTAATTGAATGAAACTAACGCGTTGCAATTGAACTGGTCCAAATGCGGTTTTTGTGGTATTAAGTGGAGCCTCATTCTGAATTAACCAAAGGACCTTGAGTTTGCAAAGTTCAAAAAATGTAATCCTATTACGAATGAAATTTAAATTTTTTTAAAAGTGTTTCTGATTGCCTGTTCCAAAATTAACAGATATGGTACATAAACTTCAGGGATTGTTCCACAAGCGAGCAGTGAATCCAGGGTCCCCCGTCATTAGTGAAAAAGACGACATTCATGCCCGATAAAGAGTTAAATAAATCTCGAAGAGGAATTGTGTAGACAGGATAGCAGGTAATGCACCTTCCATAATATTATTTTTTTTACATTACTGCATTTGTTTACTAGTAGTTTTTTAGAACTACTGGTATTTTTTTTTTTTTGAAAAAATATACCGGTACTGTAAATAAATAGGTACCGGTAGCCAATTATATCGGCGGTACTATTGTTTACATGCGGTAGCGTTGTGAAAGATCTAAAAAAATATTTAATTATAGTAATAAGATGATATCGTTATCAGTACAATAAACATAGTTTTTTCGAAGAAATAAATCCCCCAAGCCGAGAAAGAAACAAAAAGGGTTTCGGAATTAACACTCAAAAGCCCCCTTGATTACCCCACTGATTCCATGTAACGAAATTATTATTAATCGTATAATTATGATTCACGAGAAACATAAGAAAATAATATATCAAAAGCAGAATTTCTTTATTTCTAATACCGGTACTTTCTTTTACTGATTAAACCTATTAATAGTTAACTTTTGCAATATTTTCATGATTCTTTTAAACTAAAGAGATTATGGTAAAACTATAAAAAAATATAATTTTTGTATTTAAATTGAATCTTAATGTTTTCAAAAACTAGTTTGTGAGTATTAGAATTTATCAAAGAAAAGACAAAAGCAAATATATATTTTTGTATTAATTTTTTAACATTTCGTATCGGTTTGAAATGATATCTAAGCGATTGCTTCTTTTCACTTTTGCCGAGACCGGTGCATTGAGGTACGGATTCGCAGCGAAACTCACTGTTTCGGCACTATTTGCTTTTTCTTGTTCAAACAAGACGATAGTGTTCACTTCCGGGTTTGGTAGAAATACCGATTTTGGTGCAAAAAGAGTGATTTGTGGTCCTTTGGCTGGCCAGTATCGTCCAATGTTGAATCCATTTATGAATACAACACCCTTTAGAAACAAATATATTAATATAATAAGATGAAAATTGTTGTATATATATATAGATGTATATACTTTGGTCCATCCAGTTGGATCAAAAAATGTATCATGAGGGCCTTCAGGGTCTGCAGCTAAAACAAATTGACCGCTGTAAAAAACTGGAAGTTGATCGGGATAAGCAATTGCATTTCCATGGCGCGATTGAACTGCTTTTTGTATGGTGTCGGTGTTGTTTAACGGAACTGAAGACAATTTCCAATTGGTTAGCTTGTTTCCGTTCAGAAGAACATCTCCTCCTATTCCCTAATTTTTTTTTTTAAATAAGTTTAGATGGGGGTTTTAAAAAATACTTAAAATGTGTACAGGTTGCATACTTTAGTTTCAGTAGCCATCCAATCGCTGTACCCGATTCTTCCTTGATTCTCCACAAATATTGATAAAGTTTGACCAGAAGCGATTGTAATTGTGGCGTTAAACACATTACTACCTCGGTCTAAAAGGCCAGCTGGTTGCTAATATATCGATATTTAACTAAATTAGTTTTAAAAAAAAAAAAAAAAAAAACCCATATAAATGTTTTACCTGATCAATGAAAATATAACCTCGATCTCCGAGGTTTGTAATGCCCAAAACAGCGTTAGACAAATCTTGATTGACAACAGTTTCGTATAAAATAAAACCGTACGCCTATACAGTTAATAAAAAATAGTGTTTAATATTAGTTAAAATCGTTTTAGATTAATTATTATGAGTTGTACTTGTCCGTAAGCAGCTGCGTTGATCGGATCCACGACGTTGATCGGTGGAGTTTGTAATATTAACGGCAGTACTTCAAAAAGAGATCCAGCCTAGTTTTAATAGTTGTTACAGTTAACTTTTCCAATTGCAAATTAATATAGGAGTAATTACGGGCTGCAATTGAATTGGTCCAAACGCGGTTTTTGTGGTATTCAATGGTACCTCATCTGACACAGTTGCATACTGCAAAGAAATAATATTTATATAGGCTTGTTTTGCATTTTAATTATTTTTTTTGAAAGTGTCACCTTGGCTATGACATCTTTAATTTTAAACCAACTATTAGTAGTGTCCCCAGATTCTGATATTGGGCCATCGTAATCGTAGCTCGTTGGATCTGGTTCGTAACTACTACCCATATTTGCCCCGTTAGTGAAATTGAAATTGGTTCCTCCGTGGTACATATACCTAAATAATAGATAATAGTTAACATTATTGATTTTTTTTTTACAATAATTCGTGGTTGATATTACATGTTGACTGAAGCATTTTTTGCTAGAATTTGATCTAAAGTCAGTTCCGTTGCGGAGGAAATGGTCTGGTGAGGCTCTCCCCAGTGGTCTAACCAGCCCGTGTAATATTCCGAATTAACCAAAGGCCCTTGAGGTTCAAAGTCTCTTTGCGCTTGAAAAGCGCTGTCAACGTTCGAGCCTATTATAAATAAAAGTTAACATATTTATAATACGAGTGTGTTAGTTTAATTAATCTTATACCTGGTCCAAAATCTACGGTTGCGTAAACATCTGGTATTTTTCCACAAGTAAGATATCCGTCACCTGCCCCATCAGTGGTGAAGAGAACGACATCGTTCCCTAATAACGACCTAAATAGATCTCGAAGATGAGTTGTGTAGACCGCATCGCAGGTGCTGTAGCTCCCATATTCGTTTTCAACCTGATTGAAATAATTGTTTACGTTTATTTAGATTAAGGTTGGTAAACATTATTTTTGGGGCAAATCTTTTGTAATGATTTTACCCACAGAATTAAGAACACAACCATAAGTATAAATTTGTTATCTATAAAATAATAATCAATACAGTATAAAAACTGGTAATAGTTTTCTTATCCTTAAAATTTTTTATTTGCTTTTTACGACCACACACATTTAATATCGAGTAATTAATTTATCAAACTAATTTTTTAGAAAAATGTTGTTTTATTTTTTTAAAATAAAAACACTATTTTTTTTTTACCTGAACAGTGATGATTGGTCCTCCATTTACATAGAGAAGTGGAGATATTAATGGGAATAGCACATTGAACCATTGATCCACATAACTTAAATACGCTAAAATGTAAACATTAATCATTTAATTTACTACATAGAATTATAAAAAAATATTTTATTAAATTTCATTACATGCGTCACTAGATCTGATGACCATACTTGGATTTTCTCTGAGTAACCAATAAGGAAAACCGCCCTTTAAAATTATTATTATCGTTATTAAATTATGCACAAATATTTATAAATACATGCATAAGTTATTTACAAAATCTCTTTCGGCGCAGATGTAAGGTCCTGGTCTTAAAATGACATTGAGACCAGTTTGGTTGGCCATCTGAATAAATGTGTAAATGTCTAAATTATCGGTAAAATCATAAACACCAGGTTCAGGTTCGTGTTGACTCCAATCAACGTATCTTTTTTATTTAAAAAAAAATAAATAAAAAATGAGCAATAACAATATTAAAATTATTTTATTGCTTTAGTTACGTTTGTATGGTGTTTAGCCCACCGGCCTTCATCTTGTCCAATCGATCTTGCCAGTGCACTCGAGGCACTCGGAAGTAATGAATGGATCCGGAAATGTAACGGAAAGGCTCTCCGTCTTTTAAAAATTGATTATTGTCGTAATCAATGACGAACGAACGATCGCTCAATACAAAACCCTTTTTAAAATATTTTGCTTTTAATGATGGCATTAAAAGCCGAAATTAAATAATTAGTTGCCAATTGCAGTAAAAGTACTTACATGTTGTAATAAAATCACGCATAGAAACAGAAAGCACCACTCTTTTCCCATCTTCATTGTAAAATAACTGGTGCGATCAAATTTTTTTTTTTATTTATTTATGAGATCTGGCGAGCTAAAATATTGTAAAATACTTCACGTAAATAAACTGCTAGATTATGCAAATGAGTGGGTTATGCAATGGCTTTTTGCCAGTGCACACTACTCTATACTTTCTATCATTTTGAAAGATATATCGAACGAGCACGATTTTAGTTTAATCCGGCCATTATCTTTTAACGATGAAAAATGATGATTTGATTCAATTAGCCAACTTTAAATTAGTCTCGTTCTTAATCAACGTTTGCTCAGTTTTTTTAAATATTAACCGAGCTGGAAATGGCTTTTAATAAATTGCTTTTTTTTTAAACATAATTTTAAATTGTTTTTTTTCTTTTTTTTTTAAAAAAAATTAGATTAATTAATAAATTAATGTAAAAACTGCTTACCTATTTATTAAACCGCCACTATTGAGCTTAATTGTTATAACAAATTGAAGATGGAAAATTACAAGCTTTTAAAAGAAAATTTTAGTTTTCTAATCAGCCGCGTTTGATTAAATATTGATTTTAATCGAAGATGAACTCAATTGATATATTTCAATTTTTTTTAAATAAAAGAACAAAACAACTGCAGCGTTGTTTCCAGCGTTGATTTGTATTAAATAAATAAATAATTTTTTATACCAGGTAATATTTTATTTTAAGATAATAATAATTAATACATACAGTGACTTCATTCATCTGCCAATAATAACATTACATTAAAAAATTAACTTTGTGGCCGACATAATACGAGCTAATACTGTAATTGTCTGACATTGCACCATTTAACGTGTAATAATTTATGATTTTCATTTTTTTTTTTTTGAGAATAAACTACAGTACAAATAAAAACTAAAATCTAAGATTAAAAGAGGGAGAAAACGTTTTTACTATTTCTTTAAAAACATTATTTGATGACGTACCGTACATGTATTGAGGGAAATAATTTAAGGAAGTTTTATGAAGGATGCCAAATTATAATTACTGCATTATGATACGCTAAAAAGAATTATATTTTATACTGTATATAGTCAAAAATATAATTTTTTTTAATATGATTTTGGTGCGTTACGCTTTTTTAATCACAATCCTTTGAAACCTCGATGCAAAAAAATTAAATTAAAAAATTACAAGGTTTTTGTGCTTTTTTTTTTTCTTTCTCAAAAATATAAATGTTTCCATTTAATTGAGAATATTCGAGAACAAAATTATTTTGGAACATCAGCATTGCAGGGCATAGTTTATTGCGATACACGTAATTGTAGCCTACAATAATTAAATTTAGAAATAGAAATTTAGTTACCGGTATTTTTAAAAAAAAAAATAAGTGGGCATTTTGAAATGATGCGATAAGTAGTATGGTACTGATAAGCAAGAAGGCAACCAAAAAAAAAATGTTCTTAAAATGCTTATATTTTTGCACTACAAAATAACTTAACTATCTATTAACATGTAAATAGCAGTAAATTTTAGTGTATAGAAGGTTGTTTAATTGATACGGTAAAAATAAAAATATTAAAAATTATCTTTAAACAATTATTTTATTTAAGCGGAACAAAAAATATAAATTTGTTAAAATCTAACTCAAGATTTGTGGGGTTAAATATAATGCTTTGGGTGACAAAATTAAAATTGCGATAGGCTAAAAATATCAAAACTGATAACCTTCCCCTAATTTAAAAACATTTAATCTTTTTTTAATTTTTTTTGGTTCATACAATTTTTCTATTACCCGGTACGATAATTTATTAATTTATTTTATTTATTTATTAATTTAACCCAACAACTTTTTGTTGGAACAACATGTTTGAAAGTTATCTTTCAAACATTGCGTGAATGAGCACCACATAATAAATGTTGGGTTCTGTCATAATAATAATTTATTGCGAGTTAAAACATTTTCTTTTTCTGTCTAAATTATTAAGAATAATGTTCAAAAAAACGAAAAACTTTGACTTCACCTTCTCCTCTGAATGACTTTTCTCTCCATCTAAAAACACCAAACCTCTGATTGCAGCACATCAGTTTCAGATATTAAACAGCGAAAAACAATTAAAATTATTCAATGCAATCGACGTAATGAATAATAAAAATTGGCACGTATAAGTCCTTAATTTGTGATAAATACAATATTATTTATTGGTTGATAATTATGACCAGAAGTTTGGAGCGTGACATCTGTTTATGCCGCATGACTGAAAACGTAAACTCGATCCACACCCACAAGTCATTTCAAAAACAATAAAATAATGAATCTTGGAAATAAAAATGTTTTCATTTATTATACAATAATTAAAAATGTTTTTCAAACCATCCAGCTGTATTCAACAGATTTTATTTTTATTGAAATGATAATACCCATTTGTTTTCAATTTTTTAAAATATTATTTTTGGCGCGATAATAGGCCTACTACAATTAGCTGTAGTTAATGAATAATAATAAAAATATAATAAAAGTAATTAATACTTCAATTGCTGCAATTAACATTTGTTTGGTAATGAAATAACAATTTACGAGTATTTTAATATTTATATCTGCATTAAATTCAAGCGTGCAAATTTAATTTGGCGATGTTCATACAGTATTCGAAAATTACTGTATTTAATTTATGACATTATTAGATCATTAACAATTACTATTGATGACTCATAAAAATCGTTTGTTCTCAATATTTAATGCTCGCTTTATACTGAATAATATTAGCACGTTTCATTTATTAACGACCCCATTGCATCATTTGGGTTTTTTTTTCTTTATTTAGTCATTTTTAATATTTTTTTTTAAAAGAAAAAGGAGAGTAAATCAATGATCTTTTAACATTTCAATTTTCATCTTTTCTCAAGGTGAAGATATGAGACAAGCATAAAATGTGCTTGAACTTGGAGAAAAAAAAATCAAGGATTTCCACTTAACAACAATTAATTCATCGAACTGTCAGGTCACTGATAGAAAAATTATATTATACAGTATTTTAAAATTAAATTTGCTGTAAAAGAAAGCATTAAAGTAACTTTAATCTTAATAGAAAACCCCAATTATTATTAACTTATTTATTTAAAAATTAAATTTGCTTATTTTTGGTATTTTAATAACTAATGACCCGAAATAAATTTTAGATAAAACTTTCATAAAAAATAAGTTAAATTTTTATCAGTGAAAAATTACTTAAAAAATATATATACGGTACTGTATATAATTATGGTCACTCGGTTAATAGAATCATGACTAGCACTTGTTATACGATGATTGGCTGTTTTGACGAGTAAAAATTGTTTTATTTATGTGCAAGGTATTTCCAACCTCGATCTAAATCCTGGATATTCGTTTTCATGTCATTTAATTCAAATTTCCATCCAGCAGGTCATGATCGAGCCAAGTTACAATAAAACAAAATTGCAATAGTGCAGGTATATTAAAGGAGATCTAATGTTAGGTATAGCCATATAAAATAAATAAATATTCATACAAAATAATGACATAACAGGTGCGGATTTGTTTACATAACAGGTGCGGATTTGTTGTAAGCAGTTCCAAATTATTATTGCTGTATCTAGCAAAACATTGTAGTGCTGTTACAGTAGGAGAAGGCTATATTAGAGCTCATGAAGAACCAGATTACATGTACCGTATCTCATGTTTTGAATGACGGAGCAGAGCCGTTCAGCCAATTAAGCTATTAGCACCTATTCTTTGTTCCTTTTTTTTTTTTTTTTTCTTTAGGCAGATAAATAATTGTGAGCTAAAGATTTGAAGGTTGTTTTGCAAACGGTAAATTACATTACATAATCTATTGTTTGTAAATTTTTAAAAGGTCAAAAAATGATTTTTATTTATTTATTACATTTCAGTTTTGCTATAAATATTTGCTTTTTAAGAAAGATAAAAATCTGCTTACAATAACATTTGTATTTAACATAACGATCATTTTTATCTGCTTTAGAATTATTATTGCCATTTTGTTTGAAGAGGATAAAAGATAGCGGTTTAAAGTATAAAGTTTAAACAAGTGATAAAAGATTGTGGGAAAAAGAAACAAAAACACTTTCAATATCAACATTGGCTGTCGAAGTATATAAGATTTTACTTTCATTATTACAAGAAAAAAAAATTATTTTAATTCGATCGAGCATATGGAACCGAAAGTGATAGCAACTTGTCTTCTTTTTTTCCAATTGGCAATTGTGGTAAATAGAATTCCTTTTTTTTTAAATTATTATTTAAAACGAAATTATTTTACAACTTAAAACTTGCTTTTTTAAATTAAATTTGCATTTTAAAATTTAATTAAATGTAATTCATTTTTTTTTTTTAAATTAAACAAATCTAATTTTAACTTTAATGACATTTCATTTTAAATTTATTTATCCCGCTATTAAAAAAGACAACTGAATTTCTATTGATAAATTCAATTGTTTTTCAGTGCTTAATTTTCGTAGTTAGATTTTATTTAATTTTAATAGCATTAGATATTGTAGGCCTTAATGCATCATTAAACTGTATTTATTTCTAATTGCAACCGTGTTTAGACTTATTGCCAAAACCGATCTTTTGTCATTGATTACGACAACAATCAATTTTTGAAAGATGATCAACCCTATCGCTACATTTCTGGGTCAATTCATTACTTCCGGGTTCCTCCTGAACACTGGGACGATCGGATGAAACTGATGAAAGCGGCTGGTTTAAACGCCATTCAGACGTGAATTTAATATTTTTAAGATTTTTTTTTTAATTAAACTTAATTGAAATTTTATAATGTTTCAATTAGTTATGTAATTTGGAATGAACACGAACCGGAATCGGGAGTCTATGATTTTAATGGACGATTAGATTTAATCGGATTCATTAACTTGGCCCAACAAAACGGGCTCGACGTTATCCTCAGAGCCGGCCCATACATTTGTGCCGAAGTTGACATGGTAAATACTTAATTAAATCTAATACATGTACAGTAATTATTTTTAATTAATTTTTGTAATATACAGTATACGGTATATATATTTTTTTCATTTGTTAAAGGGAGGATTGCCTTGGTGGATGCTATCTGCTTTTCCTAATATGACCCTCAGAACTAATGACACTTGTATGTTCAAATTTTGTTTTAAAAATAAAATTTTTTAATTAAAATAACTTATTAAATTATTTTAGCTTACCTGAACTTTGTTGACCGTTGGATGAATGTTTTACTTCCTATGGTGAAACCGCTTTTATACGAAAACGGCGGACCAATTATCACAGTTCAAGTAAATTTTATTTAACTTTTTTTTTTTACCTTAAAATTTTTCGAAATAAGTTTCACCTGTTTAAATAAAACAATGTTTTAAATTTAGGTTGAAAATGAATACGGAAGTTACTTCGCTTGCGATTTTGATTATATGTACCATCTGAGGGATTTGTTTCGTGAGTTGTTAGGGGAAACAGTAGTTTTGTTTACAACAGATGGAAACTCGGCTTCATTCTTAAAATGTGGAAAGACTGACGGACTTTACGCAACCGTAGATTTTAGTCCTGGTAGGGTGTTTGTATTTCACTCTGACTGGAAAATAATTTATTAATTTTTAATATTAATTGACAGGTGAGGATGTAAATAAATCCTTCAACGCCCAAAGGGCTTATGAGCCAAAAGGACCCTTGGTCAATTCAGAGTACTATACCTATGGACACGTCCATTGGGGTTCTCCTCAATATGTTCTTTCACTGCCTGACATTGCAGGCACTTTGCAACAGATGCTCCAACTCAACGCATCCGTTAACATGTGACAATTGCCACTCGCAAAAATGTATTAAAAACATTTGTCTCATTAATTTTGTTGTAGGTATATGTTTCATGGGGGAAGTAATTTTGGATTCTCGAGCGGTAATTATTAATTCAAATTAATTTATTATTATTGTTATTTTTTTTTTTAATTTTAACTTGTTTATAAAGGAGCAAATACCGATAGTACTTACCAATATTTGGCCGATACAACTTCATATGACTTTGAAGCTCCGATTTCGGAATCTGGGAGGGTTACGGAAATGTATTACACAATCCGAGACGTTATTAAAAATGTAATATTTTGTTCATCTTAAAAAATAAAAAATTTAATTTTTATTATTATATTTCAGTTTACGGTTGATCCTCTTCCGCCGGTGCCTTCAGAAATTCCATTAGCAGCGTATGGAAAAGTTTATTTGAAGCCAATGGAACCCGTACAGTTTAACTTTTTTAAATTAAATAAATTTAAAGTTATTTATATTAATGTTATTGGCAGTCATTATTTGAGATGTTACCAATATTAATGACATCAGCTCCTATCAATTCCGAAAACCCATTAACTTTTGAAGAACTCGGACAAGTAAAATAATGATAATAATAATAATAATAAATAAAACATTTCATTGATGCAAAAATATTTTTAGGGATATGGATTCGTTATGTATGAAACAACGATTTCAAAAGTATTTATGGATCCTTCAGTTCTTTCAGTTCCCGGGATAAGAGATCGCGGTTATGTTTTCATCGATTACGTAATTGAATTTTTTTTTAAATTGATTTTTGTAAAATAACTTAAAGAAAAATATTTTTCATTAGAAATATTCGGGGATTTTAAGTCGTACTGGCAGCGCATTATCGTTAGGATTAACAGTGAAAAAAGGTCAAAAATTATCAATTTTTGTTGAAAATCAAGGCCGACTTAATTATGGAAGCAACATTAACGATACTAAGGTAGAAAATAAATTGTACGTATATATGATAATTTTTTTAATTAAAAAAAATGTATATTATTATTGCAGGGACTAATAACAACTCCAACATTAGATAATATAATTTTAAAGGATTGGACAATGTCCAAACTGCCTTTACAAAACGGAAAACATTTGAGAAAAGTGGTTTCCACTATTTTGAACCGAAAAAGTTCCTTTCGAAGTCAACCGCGTTCGAGCGCAACAGCCTACCCGAGAATATTTGTCGGTTATTTTAATATTACAGATGTTTACGACACATTTCTTTTGCCTACTAATTTTGAAAAGGTAAATAATAAAGTACATGTATACCGTACTACTTTTTTTTTTTTTTAAAAAAAATACTCTGATTAATTAATAATTTTTTCATTTTTATTACAGGGTGTGGTGTATATAAATGGTTTCAATTTAGGAAGATATTGGCCATTGATGGGGCCGCAAGTGACCATGTATGTCCCGAAAGGAATTTTAAATGCCGTTCCTCTCGAAAACGAAATCATTGTTTTGGAGCTACAAAATTCCTTATGTTCTTCGACAACTTCTAGGCTAATCAAAGCGAATAATTTGAGATCAGACAATTGCTATATGGAATTCATTGACCGGCAAATTTTAAACGGAACTACACCACACGGCTAGTGACGGTCCGAAAAAAATTGGTTAAATGGGCCCATATAATATATATTTTTTAAAATTTAAATTTGATTTATTTTAATCAAAATTAATTACGACATCAATTTTCTTTACCGCCCCCCCCCCCCCAATTGGACCGTAAGAAACTTTAAAAGGACTTCAAATTTTCCGAGAGAAATGTTTTGCGTTGGCAGTTTAGTCCAAAATTTTTTAAAACATTTCTAAGTAAAATTTACGCTTGCTCTAAACGAAAAACTTGTAAAAATGAGTGAAATACATTTTATTTTTGTGGTCTACGGGACAAGGGTTGAGCCACATACGTTATTAATGTACATGATTGTGCTGTGTTTAACTTTGTGCGTTTGTCGACGAGTGACGTAATAATGTACGTCATAAGCTAATGGCTGCTACCGGGTAGCACGAAGATACACGTGTTTTGAATTCAACTCTGTGCGCATAAGTTTGTTTTCATATTTATTAAAATTCTTTAAGAATTAGTTTGTTCTTTTATTATTGCGTTGATTAACATAATATGGAAATAAACTATTTACAAGATATACGTTTGTTTTGCGATGAACGCAGCGATTTAAAGGAGAAATGGTCGAAGAAATTTGCACACCTGCTGGCGGTAAAATCTGAAATAAAAAGCGGGAAGAAGAGTAATTTTTTTATTTCTTAATAACGTTGTGTATTGATTTATAGGCTGGTTCTCAAGGTGACGTTGATAAAGTATTGATAGTTTTGACTTCGTTAATATTAGAAGAGGAAGACAGCGACGAAGTCGTCGCACATTTTCGTTCAATTCTTTTGGAAATTTTGCATAGAATTTCCAAACAGCTAACGTATAACAACGATGAACGCGGACGTCATAAATCATGTATTAATAAATTATTACATTTAAGCAAAACCTATCCGATAGCAAGAAAGTATGAACTTTAAAAGTTATAAAATTATGGTGTCAAATGCTCTACAATTAAATCGTTTTATTCTTTTAAGGTTTTTAAATAACAGCATAAACAGTCAAGCAAATAATTGGTTAACTGAAGATAAGGTAAAGATAAAGGTTTATTAAAGTATAAAACGAATTGCTAACTAATTTTTCATTTACGGGTACAGAGTAATGTTGGGAACGAGCGGTGGGAATTTATCAAAAATTGTTTCGAGTTTCTTCATTTAACGCCAAGTCATCGAACGTCGAACTGGAGTTTTGTTTTATCATATTTAAATACTGATTCACCAGAAGTTAAATGGTAATAAATTAAATTTAAGATTAAAAGTTTTGTAAATCAAACTTATTAAATATTTTCAGGTTCACTTTCTTAACTTTGGCAATTTTATGTCGATTTTCACCGGTTCAAATATCGAAGCTATTGAACTTAAATTTTGATAAACAACTGATTTATAATTTTGCCATCAAGTTTCATTTAAATAGCTTTAAAAACATTAATTTATTAAGACTCCAAAAGCAAAACAATTACTCCAAAAAGTGGTTACCAGCAGTTTGCCAAAAATCTAAAACGGTTGTATCCGTTTCGGACGTTTTATTATCGAAATGTGAAAACGAAACGGTTTGTAATTTGTATTTGAACTAGTATTAAATGACGCCTTAATATTATTTTGTCATTTAGGAAGATGCTGGATTACGATTAGTTCAGGTTCCTTCAACGGTCTCAAATCTACGCAGCTTATCTATAGCCGTTAAAAGTTGTTTACCAGTGCTTCTTCAAGGTCCAGTAGGATGCGGAAAAACGGCTTTGGTTGAGCATTTGGCTTCAGTTGCTGGGAAGACAAAGCAGTTGTTAAAAATACAATTAGGAGATCACACTGATAGCAAGGTTCAATAATTATGTTAATAATAAAATGTTACCTGTACCTAAACGTGTTTACGCTTTTTAGATGTTACTGGGCAATTATCAATGTGTCGATGGTCCAGCACAGTTTGTTTGGCAGCCTGGCGCTTTGATTAGAGTAAGTATTTAATAAAGTCGTAAACATAAGCAGTTTTAAATTAATTTTATTGTTATTTAGGCTTTAGAACTTGGTTATTGGGTGCTACTTGAAGACATCGATAGCGCCCCCAACGATGTTGTTTCGCTTTTAATTCCACTTTTGGAAACTCGTTCTTTACCCGTTCCAGGACGATCAACAAATTTAAAAGCTCATCCTGATTTTCAGTTATTTGTTACTCGCAGGTATACATTATTTTATTTTAAATTTTAAAGAGTTTTTATTTGAAAAATTTGATATTTTTAGACTTTTAATAAGCGGAGGTAATAGTTACAAAGATCATCTGGGTGAAGCTGAACTTGTCTATCAATTATTTACTAAAATTACTGTTGAACCATTGACTTCGGAAGAGTTGAAAACATTGATACTGACAAAATGGCCTCGTTTACAACGAAAAGATGCCTACGAAAAAATTATTCAAGTTTACTTAAGTTTAAAAGAACATTCAGGTTTTTCACATTCTACTGGAAGAAATTTTTCAACAAGGTATATATTAAATTATATTTTAGTTTACTGATTAATTAATACATTAAATACTTCAAATTTCTGTTGTTAGGGATTTACTGAAATGGTGTAATCGAGTGGCTTATAATTTTGATGGTGACAGCGATTCTAGTAACATCAATCTGGTTGATTCCTTTCAAGATGCACTGGATTGCTTTTGCTATTGTTTTTCAAATAAAGAACAACAGAAGGATGTGAGCAGCAAAATTGCTTCTAAAATGAATATTACTGAAAACACTGTAAGAATTACTGATGAGACTGAATGAAAATTTCTATTTGCTTGACATTTAGTGCTTATTGTGTGTGTTACTTAAAAGTTTTAAATTTACTCTAGGCTCATTTTTATTGCGAGAAGTACAAACCCGAAATAAAAATTAATTCCGAAATTATTTCAATCGGGAGAGTCACCTTATCAAGAGATTGTAAAGATCAGTCTTTAATGTCAAGGTAAATTTTGAACGGGTTTGAAGTGTTTGTGTCGTTTTTAATACCGCATTTAAATTGTAGAGGAAGAAGAACTAGGTTTGCTTACACCAGGCAATCGTCAGTTTTGTTGGAACAAATAGCGCGCGCTGTTTCCAATTGCGAGCCTGTTCTTTTAGTCGGTGAAACGGGCACAGGAAAAACTGCTACGGTGCAATATTTAACCGAATCATTAGGCCAAAAACTAGTTGTGATTAATATGAATCAACAAAGCGACGCATCGGATTTTCTCGGAGGGTAAATTAGTTTAACAATTTCTTAAAATCATTTGATTAAAAATATATTAATTTTTGATTTTAAATTATAAAATAATTTAGATTTAAACCTATTGATTTGAAATTCGCTATTAAATCTTTAATTGAAGACTACTTAGAAGTGTTTCGACAAAGTTTCTCCATGAAGGCAAACGAAAAGTTCCTTACTGAAGTTTCGGTACGATTTCAATTTAATTACAGTATAACATTTTTGTTTATTAATTTTGTATTTTAGACTCTATATGAGCGACGCAAATGGGACATGTTATTTGCCTTGATGCAACACACTCATTCAGCAGCTTTAAATCATTTTTCAAATTCTAAAGCGAAGAACGCAGATCATCTTTTAAAAAAATGGACTGGAATTGGCAATCAAGTTTTTCGATTTCAATCTTCAATGAAAAAGGCGGAACATTCTATGTCGTTTAAATTTATTGAAGTAAGATTGTTTTCAAAAGCCTTCGGTTAAATACGGTCTGTTAAAATAAATTTTGTTCTTATAATCGTAGGGTAGCCTTGTAAAAGCATTAATAGAAGGATACTGGGTTCTCCTTGACGAAATAAATTTGGCTCCTGCTGAGACTCTCGAATGCTTAAGTGGTGTTTTAGAAAATAATAGCGGGTCAATTTTATTGTTAGAAAAAGGGTAAGTGCTGAACCTTTTTTTTTTCTCTCGTGAATTTTCTAAGGATTAATATTTCAGAGAGTTGCAACCAGTTAAACGGCATCCGAATTTTCGTTTGTTGGCTTGCATGAATGCCGCAACTGATGTTGGAAAGAAAGATTTACCATCTGGTTTACGAAATCGGTAAGAGAATTTTAAATAGAAATGTCCTTTTTTATGTTCTGATTTTTGTTTTAGATTTTCGGAATTTTATATGGATGAACCCGATGAGACTGAATTGGGCTTATTGGTGGAAAATTACTTAGATTATCACGGAGATAAAAAACAGCTTCACTTCGAAGGAATTCGTGAATTTTACATCAAAATTAAACGTATTAAAGAAAATGAACTTTTTGACGGAGTGGGACGAAGGCCTCATTTTAGTTTACGAAATTTTTGTCGGGCATTGTCTTTTGCTTCTGAAAATTCGTGCAAAAATATAGCGAGATCGTTATATGAGGCAAGTCTTTTATCTTATTTGAAACTAGTAAAAATTAATTGCTTTATTTAAAATTTTGTTAGGGGTTTTGCTTTAGCTATTTAACACAGTTGAATCGTGCTTCGCATGACAAAATGATTGAGACAATTAGAACATATATATTAAGATCAAAAAATCCCAAGAAACCACACGAGCTTCGTCGCCTTCCAACACCAGCGGAAGGAAAATATGAAGAGTTTGAGGGATATTGGATTCGAAAAGGTGATCAAGAATGTAATAGATCTGAAACGTACATTCTCACTGATTCAGTAAGAAGACATTTAAAGGATTTAGCACGAGTTGTATCTGCTGGGTATGTTTATTATCTTAAAACAATGAGTTATACAATACTCATGTAAATATTTTTTTTAATTGTAGAAGATGCCCGGTTCTTTTACAAGGTAGTACATCAGTGGGAAAGACTAGTCTCATAAAATGGTTGGCTGAGGCTTCAGGAAATAAATGTCTTCGGGTCAATAATCACGAGCACACCGATTTGCAGGAATACTTAGGAACATACGCAACAGACGAAAATGGTCATTTGGTATTTAAGGAAGGTAAATATTAAATTGATTTGAAGGATCTATTTAGATCCTAATATTAATCATATTGATTAATTTAGGCGTTTTGGTTGATGCCATGAGACGTGGATATTGGATTGTTTTAGATGAATTAAATTTGGCTCCCACTGACGTTTTAGAGGCTCTAAATCGAGTAAATAAAATGTTATTGTTTACATGTGTTTTTGTACTTTATTGTTTATTTTGATAGGTTTTGGACGATAATCGAGAGATATTTATTCCCGAAACTCAGAAAACTGTAAAGGCACACCCAAAATTTTTATTATTTGCAACTCAAAATCCACCTGGTCTTTATGGCGGTCGAAAAGTGACGAAATTTATAATTTACGATCATTTTTATGTAAAATTTTATAATTTTTGTGGAAACAGGTTTTATCAAGGGCTTTCCGGAATCGTTTTATTGAACTTCACTTTGAGGAAATTCCTTCCACTGAATTGCAAGACATTTTGCAAAAACGGTGTGGCTTGCCTCCTTCGTATTGTAAAAAGATGGTTTCTGTAATGCAAGATTTACAAGTATGTTTTAAAATATTTTAAACAAAAATAGTTGATTACATAATTCTTTGCTTATTTAATTTAAGAATCGTCGTTCAACCACGGGAATTTTTGCTGGTAAGCATGGTTTAATTACAATTCGTGATCTCTTTCGATGGGCTGAAAGATATCGATTAGCAAAGCGTGAAGATGAAAAATTCTACGACTGGGATCAACATTTAGCTGATGAAGGTAGTCAACAATACATTTAAAATTTAATATATTTACTAATGGCTTTGGTTTTAGGATATATGCTCTTGGCTGGACGTGTTAGAAAAGAAGATGAAGCGGATTTCATTGCTGAAATTATTCAAAAATATTTTAAACGCAAAGTTGATCCATTATCTTTATTCACTGCCAAAGTGGACACTGCCTCTCCTACAGTGAAAAATATTATTAAGCGAGTGATCAATTGCGATCGCCCATCAGGATTTCAACAATTGGTTTGGACTTATCAAATGAGACGATTAGCAGTTTTAATAGCACAAGCTTTGGAATTTGGTGAACCCGTTCTTTTAGTTGGCGAAACTGGGTTAGTTGCAAACTTTATGTGTTTTAAATTTTGTTTTAATTATTTGTATTTTATAGTTGCGGAAAAACAACCGTTTGTCAACTATTAGCATCTTTAATGAATAAACCGTTACATATTATTAATTGTCACATGCATTCTGAAGCTAGCGATTTTTTGGGAGGATTACGACCTGTACGGAGAAATGAAGAAGCGATGGAAGTAGAAGAAAGCCAAGAAGATTTAAATGGTCGTCGTTTATTCGAATGGGTTGATGGGCAGCTCGTCACAGCCATGAAGGAAGGCAACGTTTTCTTGGCGGATGAAATTTCTCTGGCTGACGATTCTGTTCTAGAAAGATTGAACAGCGTTTTAGAACCTGAGAGAACTTTGTTGTTGGCTGAAAAAGGTTTAGGGAAAGATGGAGACTTTATTTTAACTGCGACGGATACATTTCGATTTTTGGCGACCATGAATCCTGGTGGAGATTATGGGAAAAAAGAGGTATAAATTAGACATTTTGTAGAAATATGTGTTTAATTTTAATGCATTATTTTATTTAGTTATCTCCTGCTTTAAGAAACCGTTTTACTGAAATTTGGTGTCCGAATACGCATAGTCGCGAGGACTTGTTAAGCATTATTGAACATAATTTGCATGAAAAAGTACATATGCAAAATCAAGAAGATGGAACCAGTGGAGTCGGGCATGCAATTCTTGATTTTGTTCGCTGGTTCAAACAACAATCACAATTACGATCTACGTAAGATTAATTACTTCAATCAAAATTAAACATGTTATAATAAAATTCTATTATTAGGACTGGAATTAGTATCCGAAATATTTTATCATGGGTGGAATTTATTAATATAATGTGTTCGAAAACGTTTTCTGCCCTAGAAACGCCTCATGCATTTATACACGGGGCGTTTCTTGTTTATATTGATGCCATTGGTGCAGGTATTTCTATATTTTAAAAGCTTTTTTTTGCAGTTTAATTGGATTTTTATGTTTTAGGATGCTTTAATTCTTCAAACATTACGAAGATTCGAGATTTGTCTGTAAATTATTTGATCGAGCTAGTTGAACGTCGGACGGGAGTGAATTTTGATCGCAATTCCTTCTTTTCTCAAAATGCACTATGCATTGATGAAATAGTAGATAAAGATCAATTATTTGGTTTAGGATCATTTTTTATTGAAAAAGGTAGATGTTTATTATCATTTTTTTTAAAGGTTTTTTAATGGAACATATTATTTTATTTAAGGTCCTATCTGCAGTGAAAGCTTGGAAGGTGTTTTTACTATGAAATCGTCAACTACGAACAGCAATATGTTGCGCGTGATGCGTGCCATGCAGTTGGCCAAACCAATTTTATTAGAAGGATCACCCGGCATAGGAAAAACTAGTCTTTTGATGGCTTTAGCGAAGGCATCGGGTCATCCAGCAGTCAGGATTAATCTTTCCGATCAAACAGTACAATTTCTAAAATGAAAATTTCATTAAAAGCTTTTAATTGGTAATGTTATTATATTATACAGGATATTAGTGATTTGTTCGGAGCGGATTTGCCAGTGGAAGATGGCATGGGTGGCGAGTTTGCTTGGAGAGATGGTCCTTTGTTATCGGCATTAAAAGAAGGACACTGGGTGATTTTAGACGAATTGAATTTAGCATCGCAATCAGTTCTAGAAGGCTTGAATGCGTGCTTGGATCACAGAGCCGAAATTCACGTACCGGAATTGGGCAGAACATTTCGAACTCCTGAAAATTTAAAGCGAAGGATTTTTGCTTGTCAAAATCCGTTGCACGAAGGAAGTTCAAGGAAAGGTCTACCGCGATCGTTTCTAAACCGATTCACTCAAGTTTATTTAGAGCCTTTAACTAAACACGATCTTTTGTTTATTACCTCTGCAATGTATCCTCAGTTAGAGTCGTCGTTGGTGGCCAATATGGTGGATTTTCACGATAGAGTAATTGAAGCATTGTATTAAATAAATTTGTTGCTGAATTATTCATTTTTTTTTTGTTTCAAATAGATCTATTCGGAAGTAGTTTTGAGGCGCGAATGGGGAACTCGAGGTGGTCCTTGGGACATTAATCTCAGGGATTTATTACGCTGGTGTCAAATAGCACAAGCAGCACAGGAAAAAGTAATTACATTAAGGCGTCTATTGTAATAAAAATATTTAATAATTAAGTATTTTTTTATGAAGAATTTTGGGAGAATTTTTGAGTATGTAAAATTAATTTATGGGGATCGAATGAGAACTCTAGAAGATAAGTCGAAAGTAAGTTTGCTATATTAAAACCTTACAATTTATGGTTTCTATTATTATTATTATTTTATTTTCATCAGGTGGTGCAAATTTGCAATGAAATGTTTGAAAAATACTCAGTTGTTGAAAATGAAAACGAACATGTCCAGTGGCTGGTTACTAGCGAATTGGTTCAAATTGGTTATTCAATTCTAACAAGGAATTTTACTTGTTTGAATAAGCCATCTATTGATGTAAATAAATTGCACATCTTGCCATCCAAATTGCCGGCTTTGAGGTCTTTAGCACTGTGCATTCAAATGAACTGGATGGCTATTTTGGTAATTATTTTAAATTTACAATTTAAATATTATTTGTCTATATTTAATTGATGGTATTTTTAGGTGGGACCTCGCGCGTGTGGAAAAACAAGTTTAGTGTCAATGTTAGCCAAGATGACCAATCAACATTTGGAAGTGCTCAGCATGAACTCTGAAATGGATACGACGGAACTGCTAGGAGGATTCGAGCAGGTAGGAAAAATATTTTCTTTATGATTTTAAGCACAAGATGGCAGAGCTAGTTCGGCTTTACTTGAGCCCCTCTGGATTTTGCGATTGAGAGGTTAGCGATCGCGAGCGAATTTTCGGTTTGCTCTTTTAAGTGATGAATTTTGAAGTCGTATTTGCGACTCTCTTGGAAGAATTTATCAAATTTGCATAGACTTTGCGCTTTAACATGCTTTCGTGATGTTTTGAGATGCATCGCAAGTGCATGTAACTTAGTTTCGTTGTTGGTGCTGCAATATTGCCTTTTATTTATTTTTTTTTTTTTATTCTTATTATATCGTCTGTGTTGGCGTATTAGAAAAAAGATAAATATTTAATGCCGAAGTGCAACTCTGGTTTCCAAAAATATTTGCGCATGGAGTGTTTTTCTTTTTAAATCTACGATGAGTTTTTAGGAATTGTAATAAGGATGCACAATGTTGTGCGGAACAAGTTATTCTCAAAAAAACATGGTTTTTTATTATTTAAAGTTTACGACGTATAAACAGAATATAAAAAAAGAGACACAGATAGATTTTTTTAAAAAAAAAGAATTTTCGTTTTCCATTTTATTCAAGAATTGCCAGGTTAATTATTAAAATATTGCCGAAGTTACAATTTAAAAGAAAGTAAATATTAAGCTACAATTTACTAGAAGTGTGTCGAAATATCGCTGAGAGGCTGCATTTTCCAGCATAATATTTAAAATTCGATAATTTAGATTAATTTCTGCTTTCGTCAAAACAGTTTTGCTTTGCGCTGGTCTAGAAATCCGCAATGGGCTACGTCGTGCTATTTTTTTGCGTTTTGCAATAACGGATGAATAGACGGAATGATACAATTTTAAGAATTTTCTAACATAGATTTGTAAAAATGTTTATTATACGAAAATATTTAAATAGACTTATTTATATTTGACGAGCTTTTTGTTATCGAAGGCGATGCGGTGTAGAATGTGTGATAAGGCGAAGGGAGGAGGGTGGAGTGTAAATGATTTTTTTATTTAGATTTGAATATCATTATTAGGTTTTGAGAGGTAAAAGTCGTTTTGGCATTATCATGTGTGTGATCTTTTATTTACGAAATATACTTGCATGCATTTTTCATACTCGTAAAGATAAAAGGGAAGGGGTGGAAATAGTAAGGGGTGGATGAATGTACGGTACGTAGGACTTGTGGGGAGAGAGAGAGAGAGATCGAGTGTGAGTGCACAAGACAGTGGAGGAGAGCATAAGTGAAGCTTCTCTCACCACTAATGCAACGTTCGCAAGTGTTTGCACGAGCATCATCATCCAATATGGAGTTGTTGTTGATCTAAACAACTTCATTGAATATTTATTATCTGGTTTTCCACGCAGTAGCAGCTACTACGTTCATTTCCTGCTGTTCTTCGCTCGCTTCGTTCGAGTAACCCAGCATGTACCTTTTCTTTTTTTTCGCCGACAATTTTGCGGCTTTTGCTTACAACGTTGGAAATTTAATTAGTTTTGGTCATCTGCGCTACAAGTTTCAGACGACTGTCTATTCTTATTTTTACGCCATATTTTCGATGTGCCGGTATACATTTTCAGCATGCATCGGTTTTATAAGTAGTCGTCTGATTGGTTTTGGCGACCAGACTCGACCAAATAGCTTTTTTTTTCTATAAGATTTTATCGACTTATAGTACAGTAGTGTCATTAACTTTAATAATTTTTAAGTTTCTGGTTCCATAAGTTTCTAAGTTTTTTTTTATAATTTTTTGCCGAAGTAAAGGTAAAAATTTTATTTGATGAAAGGAATGGTATTGGATAGTTAATTAAAAATTGTTTTGGTTGTCGTGGTAACGATACCATGGGATTACTAATTACTTATCAAAAAAATAGTCTATTCTACACATTAATTTTAATGAAGTATTTTTAAGTACGGGTACTTGTTGTTGTACTTGGTACTTGTTTTTGGTTGTGGAATAGTGTTTACTACTTTACCAATCTTGTCTATTTATAAAATAAAGCAAGATTTATGAGGAAAAGTTAACTTTTACGGTGAACTTATAATAATTCACGATAAGATTATCTATTTTTTTAAAAAAAAAAAAAGATTACAATAATTTATTATTTTATCTTTTTGTTGCTGCAGCTGAGGCCAATTTTGGCACTGATGTACAATTTTTCATACGTTTCCATACTCGAGAGATGTACGATATTTTTATGTTTATGATTATATTTTGCATAATGTTTTTATTTTTAACAACATATTTTAAAATTTTTTTTTTTTTTTAAAAAAAAAAAAAAGGAGGGAAAAATGTACCGTCAGTCAGTTTCTTCCTTTTAACAATACTAATTGACTAAGTAGAATTGCTTTCCTTTATTTATTTATTTTTTTAAAGATAGATTTAATCGGTAACTTTTAATTTATTTCCCAATTTTTATTCGCGGCGAGGGATGATGATGGTAGAAGTGTGATCTCTTACATTTAGATTATCATCTTAATGCCGTGTACGAAATTTTATTTATTATTCTAATATTATGAAGCGATCGGGAGTGTGGGGAATAATATTATTATAGCGGAGCTTACCTTGTATACGCGCAGGCGAGACGCCGTGCCGACGCGAAAAAAAGGGCTAGGAAAAATAATGCGGTTGACATGTAAATTGGCAGGCAGCACCAGCCAATGACGCTCGCCCGGATGATGGCTGTATTTAATCTACAAAGTCAGGCGACGTCACATCATATTCGTATTTGTTGCCTTATATAATAATACTTTGTCACGGCGCGGGTGCTCGATCCTGCTTTAACCACCCCACTGGCTCTCAAAAAACAACGCCTCTCGCCTCCCACTCTCGCACAATTTTCTTAGGCAAACTCGTAATCTAAGTCATTATTTACCTTGCCATTGCTATCTTAGGCGATGAGAAAGCAAAGCGAAGACGAGAAAAATCGATGGCTGGGGATTATTACTTGAAAGGGCAATGATTAATGCCGGCTGCACGTCAATTAAAAAATAGCAATGCTCGTGATTGTTTAAGGAGAAATAATACTGTAATAATAATAATAATAATACGGGCAGGAAAGTGATGACGTTCATTGTTGTCGATGTGGTTTGGCATATTAACAATTCCCCCGCGACACGCTGAATTTATTAGGACGTTATAATAATGAAATAAAATGAAGAGAAAATGAGTTTATTTAAAGGTTTGTTTACACGAAATTGGAAACATTCTAGCAAAAATTGCCTGCCACAAACCAAAAGTTCACCTAAGGGATGGAATTTAAGGATTTTTATAGTAGAAAGATTGGAGGGGCAGAAGAAGGGGGATGCCTGACCGGAAGTTAAGGAAGAATAATTATTGTCTTTTCTTATTCGAACGTTGTTAAGCAGTTTTTTTACAACATAGAAACTCGAAACCACGGGTACCGACGCGGATTTGGTTTAATAATTGAGACTTTGAAGGCAAAAGTCAATGAACTTTAACGAGAAGGGCATTTAATTAGAGCAATTAAAATTGTAGGGCTATAAACGAAGGTGAAATATTGCGTACTCCACTTTGAGTTTACAAGTGGTACTCGAAAATAATAAGATAAGTGCCGCGGTGCTTCGTAAAAGCGCGTCGCTACTCGACGATAATTGCTGTGAGAATTAATTACATTTATAGCCGAGCGAAATTATTAACAAAATATGATTATTTTGTAACTATTTAATTAAAAAATTGAAGTTTAATTGATAGATTATTTTTTTTTATAATCTTATTTATTTTTATTATTATTATTTTTGAAATACAGTATGCAAGATATTTACGTCCTATTAAATGAAGTCTATTGGAAATTGAAATTTTGAATCCAGAAAAAAGACATATTTTTGTAATCTGAGACTCATTAATTTTACAGTACTTAAATATTTACAGTATAACATTAGCAATAATAAATTATCTAGCGATGGTACCTTTTATTTTGTTAATTGCAATAAATTGAGTTTATGCAAATGCGACGGAGGGGAAAGGGAGTTTTCAGATTTTTAAATCAACCCTTGAATACTAATTAATTAATTGCGCAGGCTGCGTGTAATTAGAAAATTAAATAAATTACCGGTAGTACCTATTTTTTTCTGAATTTATTATTATTATTTTTTGTTTTGAGGGGGAATATTTTAAATGAAATTTGATAAGCCGATAACCTTCGTAACAGGTTGTTTGATAAAACGCGCGCACGCGATTCATCAAAGATGGCGAAACAATAGAAACGAGGAATTAGATAGTAGAAAAGTGCGCTTTTACATGTATTTTGATGTGTGGTTTTTTTTTTGGTGTGATTTCCTTTGTAATGAACGCTTGGGCGGAATGTGCATTCCGGAGATCGATGAATAAAATTGGAATAGTTTAATAGCGCCCTATGGTGACCGAATTGTCTTCCGATTTTTTTTCCTTCTTCTTTTAAATATTTTTGCTGAGCTTTTTAAAGGTGAAAGAGAAAGTAACACTTGTTTGGTGCTCAGACTCCGAGAGATCTCTTATCGATTTTCATCTCAACTCCCCACCTACCCCCATCCTCTTCCTACCCACTCGTTTTCCTCCTGCTCTTTTGATATTTATAACTGAGTTTTCGAACAACGATAACAACTTCTATCGACGTCTATTCACACACACACACATAGCAGAACACACCAAACGTGGAACATAATATCGATCTTTTATTTGTTTACAATGGTTTTCTCGAAAGTATGCCACACCATACGTTACTATTTATTACTTTTTTTTTAAAAAAATAAAATTTTTTTTTGGGTTGGTGAACCGGAAGCTGATGGTGGTCGGTTTTTATGAGTTTGTTTTCCTACTTCATCTGTCATTCCGCTTTGTTTTGATTGCGTGATGACGTCACCCGTGATGGATAACTCGCCCGAGCTATTGATAGATAGGTTCTGGAAAAGGAGGAGGGTTGGGGTGATATTAGACACCGCGTTTAGCGGACCAATCACAAATGGAGGAAGAAATTAAAGAGAAAAGCAAAATTATTTTTCTATTACTACTTGTATTATTTTTTTCCCTCCTTCTTATTTACAAGAAATCGTTTTAACCTGAAAAATCGAATTTCTTAATTTATTATATTATATTTTTTTTGTTGCGGTTGGATGATGTTTTTGGTGGTTTTATTGCTTTTTTTTTTCTGTTTCCGCGTATGGATTTTGGTTGGAAGAAAAAGAAATAAAAGCACTGTCGGGGTTTGGTGGTTGAACAAGCGCTCCGGGACTGCGCATCATGCACCGGATCAAAGAAATGAATCGATTCGGTTGGTTGAAGGAAAAACTAATTTGCAGGTTTATAGCTTTTTTTTTTTTAAAGCGATAAAATTTTGAATTTATTTCATAGGTTTTTAATCGAATGGTGGGGAATATAAAATATAGGCGGCGCCGGTTTACGTGAACGGTACTTTTCGAAAAAATAAATATTTACAGTACATGCACAGTACAATGTACTTGGAAGCGTTAGATAGCGGGGTGTTTTTTCTTTCTTTCAAATACCGTAGTAATAACAGTAAACTTTTTTTTTATTTATTTTAAAAACAAATTCAATTTTTTTTTAAATATAAAAACGTCGTTTATATTACAATAACAGTATAATTTACAAACTTTTGTATTTGAGTATTTTGTTTGTTGAAAATATAAACTTATTTATTTTGTATTTAATTTCAAAACAAATTTAATTTTTTTATTTGAATATAAAAATGTTGTTTATAATGATAACATTATAACTTACATTTCGTATTTGAGTATTTTGTTTATTGAAAATATAAACTTAATTATCTTTTATCATACTTTTAATTAGCGATTTGAATTTACACGCATTATAAAAATTTAAGTTGCCGTTAAACCAATTATTATTATTATTTTTTTGCATTAGTATTTTACCGCTTTTTAGAAATACAGTGTGTACATGTGTTAATTTTTTTTTTATACTTACAGTATGCGTCATTCAAAATTTAACAAAAAAAACTATTAGTTTTTTGTACTTAGAATTGGCAGGGGGTTTTTTTTTTTCTCTTTTAAATCATTTTAATATCTGAAGGATATTTTTTGCATAGTATTATTTATTAATTTTGAAGAAATAAGTTTGAACCCAATAACCGTCGTATTTAGCTTTATTGTGATATACACGGTGTCTGGAAAAAAAGTGCATCCAACTGAATTAAATCTTTTTAATAATGTAAATATTTTTTAATGACACGTGGAAAAACTGTACTTTAATAATTATTGTTCTATTCTGAGTTTAAAATTGTCCTCCATCGGCCTCAATTATTCAGAGTTGGGTTCGTTTTCTTCCCGGACTCCGTGTATAATCAGCGTTACGTTCGCTAAGAATGATCTTCTTTAAAAAAAAGTTTGCGTTTAATTGATTGCGGTTTAACGTAGTGTACTCGAAATGGAGCGATCATCGGTCTTGAATTATGTTCGAATTGCTGTTTTCGAACGGTTCTCTCTCTTTTTTTTTTGGTTGGTGTCTATCGACCACTTCACCGCTTGACCGAGCAGCTTTGAGTGATTGCCATACTGCAAGGGGTAGCGGAGGCGAGTGCCAATTGTAATCACAATGTTGCTATAAGGTTGTAAATTTGTTGGAACTACGTCTAAAGCCAGGCTTCTTTATTCATTTCCGGTACTTCAGCGTTAAGTGATGGTGGGAGGTCACCGTGACTTTTTTTTTTTTATTATTATTAGGCTATACTTTTTTTCTTTGGTCTTTTTCTTTATATTCTATCTACCAAGAAAACACACATTTTATCCGCATCATCCATCACCAACACTTACTTTTCACGTCCAAACTTTTCTTCTCCGCAACTTTCCCATTATTCGGGCTGAAGGTGGTACGCGCTTCACTTAAGTGGATTATTATGACGCTAGCTTTTTCAATGATGTTTACAATTTTTTTATTTTTTGTATTTTTTTTTTTTTGGGTTGGTTTTTTTTTTTTTTGAAATTTTATTATTATTATTTTTTAAATTGTTTTTTTGTACATAATAAAAAGTAGATAATTTTTTTTTTCAAAAAAGCGGAAGAATAGAAATAAATTTATTGGAATGTAAGTCGATTTTTTTTACACCTGAAAATAAGAAAAATGAGATTTAATTGTAAGTTTTTTGAAATATGATTGGGCAGGTAAACTTCTGTATAACGAATGCAAAATTATTGCCGAAAAATGTTGAAATTGAAGATGTTGTTGCTGAAGATCATTGCCAACTTCAAATTTGCGCACATTGAATGAAATAAAGTAAAAAAAACCGAAAATTAATTCTCATTTGCATACATTGAATTTTTAATGGAAAAAGAAAAACAAATTTTTTTTATTGACGTTTCGTTATACAGAAGTTTTTTTTTTAATGTTGAGTTTGGTTTACCTTGGATTTATCGTTCTGCCAGGCCTCGCTAACACGGAGAAGAAAAAAAAATGAGGAGGAAAAGTGACGAATATCGAATAGCAGAGACAATTTTTTTTTTTTATTTTTATCCTTCATTCCGAGATGGATGAAAAAATGGAGAAAGAGATAGGAGGAGAAGAGAAGAAATTGCGTCATATGCTCGTCTCCCTATACATACACACAAATAGAAAAAGAAGAAGAAAAAAAAATTGAAAATAACGTATACAAATAGAAAAAGTAAAAAAAAAATATTCGGAGAATTAAATTTGGAGAAGAAGAAAAATTTACATTTGTCGCATTTTGGAATATGTAATAAGATGGAAATGGATAGAGCGTTTGCCTGCTTTTTATTGTGTTTTTATTATTATGCGGATTGAAATTTCAAACGTGTTACACGGATGGCTTGGGCGCGCGAGCTGACGTCATCAGAAAGCGTGTAGCGCAGAGAGAGAGGAGCTTATTATTAGATATACTCGTAGATACAGTAATATACGGTGTAAAAAGATAGATTTAGCGGACGGTAATTGAGTCGTTAAAAGTTTTTAAGATAAATACGCTATTTTTGGGAACACGAAATATGGTCAATTATGCAACACTGCGTAGTGTATACAATTGAGTTGAGCTAAAACCGGAAGTTTTTTTTTTTTTTTTTTACGTATTAACAACGCTTCGATTGACGCGCTTTTATCGTTACGAAAAGTGTGGCATTTAGTTTGCACTCGCTGAATGAAAATTTAATTATCGTGGAAGATAATATTCATATTTTCGTTTAGATAAACATAAACGAATTCACATAGGGCTTTTTCAATTGAATTTAGGAGCGCATATTTTTTGGAAGTGCTTTGTTTTTTGAAAAATAATTTAATAGATAAAAAAAATCTTTTGTTATTTAGAACAATTTAAGGTTTTTTTTTTTAAATCCTTTTTCGGTGAAGTTTTTAGCGTGAAAATGTTGCTGAACTAACTTTTAAAATGCATTTTCAGCACTTGCAATTTTCTGGAAAAGCCATGCATTGCGCATTCATCTGCTCTGAGATTCGAAAGTTTCAGCAGTCAATCCAAAGCTTGAGCAAGTATTAAAATTTAATACAACTCTCTGCTTGAGAGCCAGACATTAATAAAAATATATCTTGCTGAATTCGTAAATTTCAGCAGACTGCTAAAGCTACAGAAAGTGTTACAATTGAATACAACTATGTTTTCAAACTGGAAAGTAATTAATTTAAAACGCAAATAAAATTGATTTTTCCCTGTCAATTGGCAAATTGATTGCCGTTAATTGCTTTGGGTTCGGATGAAGCACATAATCTGTGGTTTCGCACGCAGCGAATTGTGCGTAACAGTTACTGTTCTAATCTAAAAACCTGTAATTTCGAGTGTTTTCTACATCCGTATTACTAGTCTGTAAAAAAACGCTTTCCCGGAGCACTAAAAAACGAGTGGAATGCACGTCAATCTTCCCACGCGGCCTCGAGCTTATTTTTGAGAAGAACTAGATTTACTGTTATTATCATAATTTTATTGGCTCTGTGTATTCTATTATTTTGTCCTATCTTTCGGCCTCATAGCATTCAGAGTCATAGCAAGATTCATTTGGTTCGCCTTTAATTATTGCTGGCGGAACTTATAAAATATCGTACTATTAAAAAATAGTTAGAACATGTATCGTAGTATAGTCTCAATAACATGATTTTGATGCTGTATGTATTTCTCTTTTTCATGTACCGGTAGCGGTTAGGTTTTTTTTTTCTCGGTCACCGTACATTAAAAGTAAAATCAAGGTTTTAGCTACAATTTTAATGTGCGCTAGCTTTACCTCCGCACACGTGAATTGGTTTTTATATAGGTATTTTTTTGATGCGCGGGATTTGTTATTCAAACTTTGTTATCAAATTTTATAAAAAGTTATTATTGCAACAGCTGTGTACTAAACAAAATCATGGTTCAAAAAGTTATTGTCTGCTTTAAAAAAAAAATAATAATTTGGGTTATAAGTTAAAAACCCAACTTCGTAGTTTTTATCGGTGCTCTCCTTCCTGTAATACAGTACGGTATGTGTTTTAAATTTTGCGTAAAATATACAGTACCGGTATAAACAATATTTTATTCCGCATAGAGACTTAAGTTCAACCTGCGTACATTAGTGAAAAATGACTATAATTATTTAATGAAAAAAAAAAAAATCCAGTATTTGACCTAAAGGGCCAGCGCTCTAAAAATAACCCCATTAAAAGCGCTTTATTAATATTATTATTATTTCTCAGCGAGTATTTTAATATAATTACCCGGGTAATTGTTATTTTAATTTCGTGAATATTTTCCTCAGTGCTTAGTTGTTGCTCTTTTTTTTTTTTTTGTAGAGGTTCGGAATGTTTATTTAGGTTTAATGAGAGAACATGAATTTGTAAAATATTTGCGCGAGCGACGTCGAAGCGCACTGCGGATGAATTGGCATTCAAATTGGAACCCTCTCCCTTCCCTCGTATTACGTTCCCGAGATACACACCGTAATAACATTTTTTAATTTGCGATAACGACGTCGTCTTAGTTATTTGCATTAACGAAAGGCCGCACGACCATCTTATTAATTCATTTTATGTCTAAAAACCATTTATTAGATTCGGAACGGTCAGCACCGCTTCTTATAAAAGCACAGCGCGCTTCTACCGTTAAGTATTCCGAGCACACGGTTATAAATGGGAACTTTTCCTATCTATCGCTCACGTTTTGCCATTCAAATACATGACATTGTATTGTACGGTAGTTGATCACGTGAATATCGTAAATGCATGGTGGGATCGTGATGAGATTTCGTAAGACACGTGAAGAAAAAGCGCTGGGTGTGGGGGAGGGAGTGGAAATAAGATCGAGAGGGAAAGTGCGAGTATATTAAACGCGTTTATTGGTTTCGAATGCATAAAAAAAAAAAAAAAAAAAATTGAACATAAAATGTTGATGTAAACTGGAAACTTTTCTCTCCTTTTTCGATTGTAAATGCTATTTCCGGCATTATTTCCTGTTTATCACTTTTAGCGAAAAGTGCGTTCGTTCAAGTGGAGTGGGGGAAGAGGAAAGGAGTTTGGGTTGGGAGAGGGAGAGAAAAAAAGAAATTTCCATTAGGGTCTGTTTTTCGTGTTTAAAGCTCACCCAATTAAAATACTCCGAGATTAGCATCGGCTTTTTTTTATGACGTCATCGTGACGTAAAATTTAATTGGCCGACCTTATTTTTTCTCTACTTTTCTGTTTCTTTTTACGCGTTTATGAGAGAGAGAGAGTTTGTGGGAGAGTGGGTGGATGGATGTTGAAGTATACTGTGTAATTTGTTATTCACCGTTTGGGGGCTCGTAACATAGGAATTTATTCATTGCGCTTATGAATATTTTTATAACGGCGAATGCGTCGGAGAGAGAACAAAAAAAAAAAAGTGAAAGGTGGATAGATTTTTATATTTTTTTTGTTTGTAAGATATCGAGGAGAATCTTTTTTTTTCCATCTCTCTCCTTCATCGATTGGCAATTTTAAGTCTTCTTGAGATTTTCATCTCTGTGTTCCAAAATTACAGCGGTTATTTTTTTTTTATGAGTAAGAAAGAAAAAAAATTGCGCGCGTGATACTTTTTTTTTTTTTTTTTTACTTTCTTCCTTCGTTTTAATATACAAACAATTTTATTTTATGCATTTTTTTTTATCTTCTTTTCTTATGAAATCTAATTAGATTAATTATGCAATAGAAGCGGAAGTTCAAGAGGCAATGATGCTATAAAGAAAATTGAGTTTGCTTTTTTTATAGCTGCGAGTTCATAAAAGGTCGATTTTGGGAACTACTACTCTTTTTGTAAGAGGCTAAATTATTATTAAGTTCTGACAATAATTTTACGTTGGCGGTATGAAAAATGAAAAAAAGATAAAAAAAATTTGCGATTTACGGTTTTTATATTCGTCGCTTTCAAACACCATTTTTTTTTTTAATGGTTGGTATTGAAAGTTTCTTCGCAGTAAAATAATATTGAATTTTTCAACTAAAAAACTATGAAAATTGTAATTTAGAATATTGATATGCAGTCAACTTAAACGCTCGTTAAGCACACAATTAAATTCAAGTTCTAGAAAAAAGGGGCCAGAATTGATTAGAACCTTTGCAAGAAATACAAAAGTTATATTAGAACAGTCTCATTACTTTTTTGTGCAACACTATTAAATTTAAATACACGTCGTTATTAAGGAATTGGTAACAATTAGCAAATTTAATAGCATCGAGGGGAATAAATAAATGGTAACAATGTAAATAGCAAAAAATAAAATAAATAATGCGAATGAATTAATAAATAAAAACGTACTGTAATTATTATTATTAAAGATGAAGTGATATCAATTATTGAAAAGACTGTTGATTGTGGGCGAATTTTACTACAGTATTTTCATTTATAAATGCATTAAAAAAAATCCAAATACATTATCGGTACGGTACTGTAATTTATTTTTTTAAAAAAATTTGATTTTTATATTTACAATACTGTACATGTAGTTTGCGTTTTTATTTGCTATACGGTAAATGTAAACAGTTTTTTGTTCTGTATCGGGGTTTTAAGTTTTTGTCGTAAGTAATTGAAACATGCATTTGATTAGCCTACATTGGTAAAAAAAAAATGTTTACGCAAGAATTTCGTTCGCTTATTTTTTATGTTATTGTTGGAATATTTTAATCTGACAGATTGGAGAATTTTTTTTTTGTTTACCTGAACCCCTATTGCTTTAAAACTTTAGATTATTTTATTTTTTTTTTTTTTGCATTTTTCTATTTTCGATAGTGTTTTTCAGTTTTTCTCCGCTTTTTGTTTTTTGTTGATTCGTAAACGCAGGAGGCTGAATTTGCGCTGGATTTAAGTTTTGTCATTTTGAATGTGAGGTTTAGTCGCGAAGGTCTCCTCTGGGATTTTTCTAGGTCTTAGGTCTTTTATCTTTCTCTCTCTCTTTCCTTTCCCCTTTCTTTTTTTTTTACTTTTTCTTTAGACGCGCACGTCTGTTAAAGACGAATGAAACAGTGGGATATTTTAAAGAGAAACGAAAGAGCTTTAAAAGTCATTTAACGATAAATTTATAGCTTTTAAATAAAAAAAATATATATATAGCTCCGATTTTTTTACTCTCGATCTCTCTTTTTCTCGTTCTTTCAGAGTTCATTTTTTTTTTTGGTTGGCAACGGTCTATAGGTCGCGCTATCAATATCAATGATGTAAACGGTCAAACGCCTTATTTACATTCAATTTCGTCAGTCAATTTATTTTCGAATTTTCGAACGTGAATTGACAATGCCGTTGAAATTTATTAACCAGACGTCAAAAAAAATAAAATAAATAAATAAAGAAAAGAAAATCGAGATAGGAAAAAGTACAGAAAAAAATGGGTGTAAAGAAAAGTGTGAGAGAGAAAAAAAAAAGTCAAAATGTAACGTGTATGGTTTGACAACGCAACGTGACGGCTACGCTACTACTGGGGGAGCTTGCTCGTATTGATTGCCTATGCTCAGGGGGAGCACCCAGACTGATTGGCTCGCGCATCGAAAAGCGGTCACATCACGTATTCCACCTTTGAAGGCAAATTCAAACGGTTTTAAAGCGCGGATAATTTACTCGTACTTACGAATGATCGCGAATTGAAATTATCACAGTATGTACGTAAAAAAATTGAGGTTAAAAAAATATTTTTGAGCAAAATGCTTAATTTCAATAATAATAATAATAAAACACTCTAATTAAAATTCTAGCATTTTCCAGATATTATGCGATTCTGTCTATAGCGCGAATTCTTTTTTCGTCCCTTGATTAATATGGCATAAAAAAACTACAAATATTATTAAAAATATGAATCACATAAAACTCTACTTTTAAGTTTATCTAGGTTAACGAGTCTTCTAAAAATTCAAAATATTTATTTACTAAAAAAAAAAGGCAACTTTTAAAGACACGACGTTGAAAATTGGAGGATGCGGAACAGAAACTATGGCGGTATTTGAATAAAGATTGAACAACGAAAAAAAATTCAAAACTCGACTCTTTTTAAAGCAAAAAAAATTCGCATTGACATAAAAACTCGGAAAAAAAAAACCCTGACATATCAGATTTATTCGAGTTTTTAAACTAGGTTATTGAATTTGTTACTATTTTTATTTAGGGATTAGATTAAATGTATTCTACCGTATAAAAAAAAATGCTTTAAAAAAATAAAAATGAATAGGTAGGTGGGGTAGGTGAATATTTTTCCTCCCTACTTCACCGCTGTTTTCAACCAAGTTCAAAATCGTCCGGCTTTTTTTTTTTTGGGAACGTTAGGTAACGCAAACTGATGGAGACAATTTAATGCGCGTTTGTTTTTATTTTCGCTCATCCTCTCTCCTTTTTTTTTTTTTGTTCCCTCGTAAGATGCGGCGAGGGATTTGGAGACGGTGCTGGCGTCTTCCATCTCCAAATGATAAATGGATGCGGCGGCGGCGTCATAGGGATTTTTGGCGATATTTCACCTGCATCTTTTTCCGTCATCTTCAACGCCATCCGAGACGTTGAAGATGATTGGAGATGATGAAGGTGAGTCGCCTAGGTCAGCCTACAACTACAAAAAAAAAAAAAATATACCGTAATAAAATCCGCTTCTTCCATTTATTTCAATATATACGAAAATTAAATAAAAAGGAGAAAATCGGCTAGGAATGCGATTTAATTTGTCTGTCGTTTTTTGTTATTATTTTTTATCTAGTTGCTCATTTTTTTTTTTTATCTTTTCTCTGGTTGATGTTTTTGGCTATGTTTTCTCAATTATGAATGACGCGAGCGAGGAGAAAGAGCGCGGTGAGGCGGGGGGAAAATGATTTTGTTTACAATGTCTCAATTGGGCTCTAAAGGGCTTTAATTTTTGCGTTAATATTTAATGAGTGTACACGGTGATATTTTTGAGTTTTGACGCGGCGTGCTTGTTTTATCCCACCCGGAGTTATCCGAGTGGGGCGGCGGTGTTTTATGAGTAATAAACGGTTTTAATAGGCTGGCTAGCTAGGTAGAAAGAGTGAGAGTGAGGAGTTTGTTTTGAGTTTTATCTCATTTGGGGAAACATAAATTGGATATCAATGATCAGCATGTGAATGCGTTCATTTCACTGGTTTTAATAGTATTTTCACAAACAAAAAGAGGGAGAGAGAGAGAGCTTTCTTATCTGCGCTTGGCTCAATGAGTATTTTCTAATATTATTCGACCTCAATGCACAGTTCTGCGCGACGTTTAATGAGGAAATGAAAAAAAGATTCGGAATTTAAATTTCTGAATATTTTAAGTATTTCCTAATGGAATTGTGAATTCGGTTGGAGGAGAATTAATTCAGCCTGGCATTGAATATTTCAGCTGAGCAACTAATAAACTGCGAGATAAAAAAAGGGGAGAAATGTTTTCGTCGGCGATTAGGATTATTATTTGGAATGTGGTAAAACTCTTTTCACGGTATTACCTACAGTAAAAGGTTAAGTAGATTAGGGAGGAGAAAATTATTATTAAGGATTTATGTTGCGACACATTTTTTTTTTCTCTCTAATCGTAATACTTTTTTATCTTTTGAGCGCATGTTATCATCATAACATAAGGTGATTTAGTAAAATTTTGTTCTTTTGGTTTGAATTTCTTGACGGTAAAGCGTGGGAAATTATAAACATTCGCCAAATTGACTCTTCACGGAAATTAAATATTCTATTTATAAACTTAAGTTTATTAAATTTTTATGGTGTAGTGAAACTTCGGGCCTCGCTTTGCATCTTAAATGCGGCAAAAAAAAGCGAGAAGATGATGAGGCATAGCGAGGTCTGCTGATAATTGAGCAGAGATTCTAAGCGAATTGTTTATCTTGGCTTTTCAAAATACTATCCAAATGATCTTCGTTCTACCGGCATTTTGCCTTAATATTTGCATATAATAATTACGTTGAAAAATATGACGTAAGGCAAAATTCTAAATTATGGTAGACTAGACGTAAATAATAACTCGTATTTACTTTCGAATTAATTTCCGAGTTTTTAACATTAAAGCTGCTAAAATTCAGATTCAATTTTTACGTAAGGAAAGGGTAAGCGGTGCGGTACGGTGAAAGAAACCGTGTTACAAAATAATTCATTAATAACGCGTTATTTTAAAAGTAAACACATGGCGCACGCTCGATTAAACTCACTTTTTAAGTTACCGGGTAATAGAAATTATGTTAGACCAACTTTAATTTCTTTTGAAGGAAAAAAAAAAAAAAAATGGAATAATTTATCAAATTATCGATGAAATAATTTGCCGTTAGGGAGGTTGCAATTACGTTTTTTTTTTTATTGACAAAGCCATTTAACGCTGCTGCTAATTGAATTTATGAAACTTCGTTTTATCAATTGAATTTCGATTTTTTTTTTCTTCTTTCGCGCTCCAGGCACTAATCAATAATTGAACATCTTTAATTGAGCCGAGGCAAAGAGAAATTATCACTTTTTTTTTGAAACGCCTGATCTTTTGAAATAACGTACGGTATCATAATTGAATCAG
Source organism: Polydesmus complanatus (assembly GCA_034692225.1). NCBI lineage: Eukaryota > Metazoa > Arthropoda > Diplopoda > Polydesmida > Polydesmidae > Polydesmus > Polydesmus complanatus. The sequence continues at coordinate 6,830 of JAQGAZ010000240.1, read as the reverse complement.
TAAACCCGATACCTTTTTATATACTCGATAATTATTATATATTGCTTTTTCTTAATAAGATTTTGATAATTATTTTAACAGTGTGCATAATTTGGAGAAAAGAAAGTAAAAATTTTTTTTTAATTAAAAGAAAAGGAGTAATTATTGAAATTGCTACGTACATGGACTTACATGTAGTTTCGATTAACAGTGAAGCGCAGATTGGCGGGTGATAAAACTTCGTCCTCTTCCGAATAACTCCTCTCTCTCCGAAAACTACTTCCGTGGCGTTCCGGGTCGTTCCATTTGAAGCAACAACAATAACAGCTGAAAACGTCGGTGGCGGCTTTCCTCAACCCCTTGTGCAACACGAGCAACAAGGTGGGATTGACGACGGCGTGGAAGAACGCCACGTGCAGCGTGATTTCGTAGGTGAGGCCGAGATTTTTGGCGCTGGGATCGGCCACCGTGACCAGGAAGAGCGGGCACCAGAAGATGACGTAAGCGATGGTGGTGATGACGAACATCTTGACCCGTTCCACGCCTTCCCGTTCGAAACGATGCACGTAGGAACGAATGCGTTGGTTTTCGCAAATTTCGGCGCTGCCGCCGTTGTTCTCTCCCGTCTGAATGGACACCATGGCGGTGACCAAACTCGCCGCCCGGTCCACTTCCAAATCCGGTTTGGTCAGGTCCCGGTACAACTTGCGCAGGTGATAAAAAGTGAGCGAGATGCATAAAAGATTGACTAAAATCCACAAAATATTGAGCACGTGATGACGCATGGGTTGGCCGTTGACCAACGGACAGGTGTCTAAGAAATCTTGACTCACAGCCAACGCGCCCGTTAAAAAGGTGGGACCCAGGTTGATGGTGAGACTGGCGAACCAAATCATGCCCATGCCGAACAGCACGCAGTGCGGAGACTCCACCAATAAAGGTAACGGGTTCTCTTCTTCGTCCGGTATTAACGGCGAGTCGTTCAACACGCTGGATAACATGTTGAGAGTGGACACGCTGACTAACAAGACGAAAGTAGTTTCCAAGAGCGAACAACGGCGTAAATTTTGACAGCGTAAGACGCTAATGCCTAAGGGGATCAGGATGGCGGCTCGAGCGCAGTCCACGAAGCCTTGGTGAAATAAGAGACCTTGAGACCATCTAAATGAACAAACAATTATGTGAACAGATTTGCAAAATAAAAGATATTATATAAATAATGAACGGAGGAAGGGAATCCGAGTGTGGATGAAGATTTAATTATACGACATTGCGTGTGTTTGTATGTACTCGTATGTGTGTGGGAGAGAGAGGAATGTTTTAAGTGCTTCGAACAAGCTGGATTGGCGTAGGAGGATGAGGCTAATGAGAGCACTTAACGTAAATGTAAACGTGAGCTAAGAGAAGACGAAAAAAAAAAAAAAAATCGGGTAGGAAGTAAGGAGACAAATGACAGAAATTGAACGTAAACGTGACTGGCATGTTCCAATTTCATCTGATCTAAACTTAATCACTTAACTGCTACACACCGTCTGTTCTTTATCGGGATTTTTTATTTCTCTCCTCTCCTATACTGGGTTTTTTTTTATTATTATTATCTTATTTTAGATTTTCGCTTCTTCCGGCAGGTTGGGTCTAATTAAGTTCGGAGATGTTTGAGAGGCGCAACACGCGCTTGCTCTCTGACAATGCCAAGGTGTTGTTGCGTGCGTTAAGGCACATCAGCTATTTCAATTAAACACCTTTCTTTTTTTGGGGGTCTTTTAATAACGGCGAACTATCTTTTATGGATGCTTTGAGCTTATTTTTTTTTTTTCTGAAACGTTTCTACGACGTTTAGCTAACCTCGTGATGTTAATAAGTAAATGTCTCGCAGGTTGCTGCTTTTCTAAAGACTGGCGAAAATTAACGGGTGGGGAGTCTTTCGTTTAATGAGCGCTTTGGAATTTTAACCGGTCCCGTTTGTTTACTACGCCGTTTCTAACGATGTTCGAGGGATATAAATTTTTTTTTTTTTTGATTAGAGAGTTATTTTCTCGCAAAATGTTTACTGCTTAAAGTTGAAGCTGAAGAATTTGTAGTTGAATTGGTAGGAAAAAGTTGGGGTTTATTTTTTTAAAAGGTGGGGGTGAAGGTAATAAAAATGTACACAATTTTTACTTTTCAATTATTGATTTTCACGCGAAGTTTTATTAAAATGTGTGTAGTGCCGCATTTTAAAGGTAGAATTTTACTACGAGTTGACTCTTTGTAATGTTGGTTAAGATAGGTGCCAAATGTTTCGAGAAAGCTTGAGACGGCAAGAATGGTTCATACTGTATAAACAGATATTTAGATCGATTAATTCAAAACATTTCAAAGCAATGGAATAAAATTAATTTTTGAAATTTTGACAATTTAAATGTTCGAAATGCAGTAAATAAGAGTTCAAACTCTTAAATTCTTAAGTTTAATTTCTTGTTGCGTAGTATTTTGTTACAGTTTTCGATTTTTTTTTTGGGAATTCTTTTACTTAAAATTTTTTTTTGAGTTTGAATATTGACCCAAAGTTCAAAACACAAATTCCAGGCGCTTAAAAAAAAAGTTTTTAATGTTTTAAAATCCGTATTCAAATTCCAACAGTTATTCCATAAAATGGTTAACAAATTAATTGATTCATTTATTTCGAAGTTTAGCTATCAAATTATCAAAAAAATATAGGAAATAATTTCATTTGTCTATTAGTATTATTATTCAAAGAAAATACGTGTTTTCTAACGGAGCACGTATTTTCTTTGGATAAATTGTTTTTTATTTTTTTTATTTATTTATTGTACAAATGAAACGAGATTTATAGTTTTTTTTTTTTTCATTAATTTTGAGGATGAGAGATTTCTTTCTAACTTAAAAAATTATTGCGTTGTGGAGATTTTTTACTTTTGTACCGTAATATGAAAATCCGATACATTAATCTATTTTTAGAAAATCGTCTATCAAAATTATTATCGGATGTAACGTAAGAATTGATGTTGCTCGCGCATTATTCTAGAAACCGGGCTTCTACGTGGAGGATTGAATTAATTCGAAATTAAATATGATGGATGTTTACGTTATTCGATGCATAATTTAAATCGCGCGATCCGTTAGCCTACCTGGCAATTAGCGAACGAATAGTAAACACAGTTTTAAACCTGAACTTTCAGGGGGGGGGGACGGTTCCGTTTCTTATTCTCGTCTACTTCCGTTATTTTTTGGTAGATTTTCCATCGATTTGACGAAGCTGATTGCGTTTCATTCAGAAACGAAATCGGGTCCATTTACATTCCGTTTGCGTACTCGATTGTCTCGTGTTTTGTTTTTGCGAATTTCGAGATTCTCGTAATTCGAAGCTTTTTTTTTTTTTTTTATTTCCACTGCCGTATTATCGTAGTTTCCACAATGTTATTCTATTAACTAAGTGTAGGTGCAACTTGAGATTTCTTTTCTACTTCTCCTCTGTGGTTTTCTCCTCGCATTTCAGGTGAACTTAAGGAGTTGATATTTATAAATTTGATGAAGAACAAGTGTAAGTTTCATCGGAAAATGTGATCGCAGTAGTTCGTCTTTTTTTTTTTTTGTTGATAATGACACCACATTAAATCTTCTTACTATTATTCTTTATTTATCAACTTCCTCCCTTGTGTTTTTCGCGATAAAAGTTCGTCGTCGACTCCGTCTTCATCCTTCTTATTGCCGGATCCGTAAATTCATTATCATAATAAGCGTTCATTGTTGATGCGCTTTAATTAAAAAATTGTGATTTATACGGATATTAAGATACGATGGGTGTTTATAACCCCTACAAATAATATCACCCTCTGTTCTACTTCCGGCTTTTTTTTTTTTTTTTTGGTTTTTTTTTTTTTTAAAGATGAGGAGTGCTTAATTTCACTCCTCATAAATCATCACATAACTTGACGTTTATATTTTTATTATTTCCAGGCTCCTCCTACTCTAACTAAGCATCGGAATGTCACGCGAATATCTAGTTTTTTTTTATTTTTTCCAATTTTAAAAATTTTTGAAACCCATGCGCAATAAATCACACTAATGAATCTAAATTAGGATTTTTTTTTAGAAAAAAAAATTTAATGGTAACAGAAATAGAAATTATTTGTTTGCAAACTTCATGCATTTACATTGCAGCTAAATTTTCTTAGTAAAATGGGGAATTTTTTTTTTTTTTTTTTAAAAATCCGATTTGAAGTGTATTTTGAATTTATTAAAATTCTGAGCTAATTAGATCTTCGAATTTTAAAATTGAAATATATTTTATTCAGGTTAAAAATCGCTCTTCTATTAAATTTTTAAAAAAATACTTTCTAGAAAAACTTTAAAAAGTAATAATATTCGACTTGAAAAAGTTGAGATTTTGCAGGTTTTTTATTGGGTTCTTACGGTATATTAATCTGTACCCTACTTTTTTAAGCGCGTGTACAAATAACAAATTGCTTAGAAAATGGTAACTGTTGACATAATTCATCCAAAAAAAAAAAAGTTGCATTTTCCTAGGGGTTTTTTTTTTTTAAAAAAATTTAAAAACAGCATTTAAAAAGAGGAATATTTACGGTATTTTGTCTGTTTACTTCGTTGATATTTTTGTACAACTAACAAATCGTTCGTGTATTTCAAAAATATTTTACCGGGTACTGCATTATTTACATAATACTCGTAATTGAGCAAACAAAAATGAATAACGTAATTACCTTCTTAAATGTCTTTTCGACAGTATTAAAAACATGAGCAAAATATTGGCCGACATTCCCATAATTCCTAAAGCGAATAAGATCCCGGCTTCCGTCGCTCCTCCCGGGTGACAGAGATGAGCCGCCGATAAATTAGTCAAACTACCGTTGACAAATGTCATGCCGCCTCGAGTACCCACCGGCACCGTACGACCCACCGGAACACTCGCCATCGTTCAAAGATTTCTTTTATAAATTTAATTATTCAATTAAATTTTTTTAGATACTACGCGTAATTATTTATTAAAACGTAATATTATTCCGTGACGGCGTATGCGCTGTACGAGTCATGCCGCCTGGCGTAGATGGTATGCGGCGGAACAATCGCTGACGTCTCGGCGCTACTAATATTATCGCGACGACGGCTTTGGGTGAACGACGCTGCCGTTCACGATTGACGTATAGCGGCATCGATCTTACTTTCGACTCGCTGATGCGTGAAAGTGAATTTTCAACTTCGATGGACGTTTTTATATCATCTTTATCACGTTTTTTATTACACTTTTAGTTTCGGCTTTTTTTTATTTTTATTTTTGGTTCCGTGTTGTTGTTTTGATGGTGCGGTTCATATCATCTTATCACCTTTTACCTTCGTCTTAACGCCGTTTATCCGCAAGAGGGCTGTTTATTGATTGAGACACACACCGCCTATCTCTCTACAATATCATTATGTTGTATGTGGTGATTTTCCCCGCTTTCTTTCCCTTTTTATTTTATTTTTATTTTTTTTTCTTCCCTCGTTCTTTTACTCTGTCGCTACGCGCATGCGCCGACGACGCGGATATTAATTTGATTGAATGTCGGTTAATTGAACAGTGAACCGCACAAAGTTATCAGCCCATGTTTATGACACACTGAGATAAATGAGGCGCTGCATTTTGCATAAGGTTTTTTAAAAATCGATTAACTTAATAAAATAGTTAATGAATTTTTAATTTTAGAATTATAAATGTGTTAAAATATTTTGGGGATTTTATCTATTTCGGTCATGGAGACCAGTTAAAATGGATTAGAGATATGGGCTGTTCAATGCAATGCTATTGGGGGATGGTATGGTTAAGCCCTTGATGCTTTGCAGCACTCAACAAAATACATGTATCGAGATTAAGATTCCGCATCAAACTCATTTGAAAGAAAAAGAAACAAAAATGGTCTGCGCGCATCAAACAGAAATAGAAAACTCAATAAAGTTCAATAGAAAGCTACCGACCCAATGGGGATACCTTAGTACTGTATGTCATTAGTTTTCGACAAATCCAAATACTGGGTAAAGTGACTACCGTACGTTGGTTAACATTCTGGCCATTTATGGACCTTTGTTGCCCTTGCCCGCAAGCATTTATTGAATAAGCTCGACTATTGTAAGTTTGCTTTTGTAATGTTGGTAAGAATACATATAAATAAATAAGTCCCCGGATAAGCTACTTTTTTTTAAAAAAAAAAACTTACATATTGACCAGTGGTCTCTGGATTATTTACATTATTTTTTTATTTTACCCATGCTAACAATAGGGGATTATGTTGTTTTGAACCTAGGAATGGAGTGTACGATATAGAAAAAAAAAATGGTTTTAAAAAATTGGCTTTTATTGAATTTTCCAGTGCTCTGAGACTCGCTATACTTTGAGAGAATTGTTAAAAATGTGAAGAATTTCGGGCAACCAATAGCTGAAATGTTGTTAAAAACGGCGTTCGCGATATTTGGTCATGTAAGAGACGATAATATTTTATTGCGCATTTATTTTCATGTTCCTAGCGGAGTTTACAAGCGAGATCCCAATACGAAAATAGATAGATCGCTCTTACTCAATTTTCCATTGGTTGGCAGCTTTAGCGCTGAACACCGACCAATTAGATTATTAAGGTTAAAGCTGTGTTTACATTTGCCGTGGTCGAACAAGCAGCGCACCTGATTACCGAGTGGGTTGGTTGGACACCTATCGCCTAGGCAGGTGGTCACTTTAATTCGATCAGCTGCGCAACCAACTGAACGTTACTTTCGATGAAAGATAAATGTAACGCTGCATTCTATAAATTAAGTTTTCTTTTACCAAAAAAAAAAAAAAAAAAAACTTGTGTTTTGGTAAA